>AWOL01S0003343.1:3683-58752 GCA_000715115.1 Nicotiana otophora
ACATTTCTGGAGAGCAGTACAGAGTGAGTTGGGGACCCGTGTAGAGCTCAGCACAGCCTTTCATCCGCAGAAAGACAGACAGTCACAGCGACCAATTCAGATTTTGGAGGATATGCTCAGGGCATGTGTGATCGACTTTGGAGGTCAGTGGGATCGTTTCCTGCCTTTGGCCGAGTTTGCTTATAATAACAGTTACCAATCCAGCATCGAGATAGCTCCATTTGAGGCTTTATATGGTCGGCGATATCGTTCACCTATCGGATGGTTTGAGCCGGGTGAGGCTAAGTTATATGGTACTGATTTGGCAAGGGATGCCTTGGAAAAGGTAAAGTTGATTCAGGAGCGACTTCGTACAGCATAGTCCAGACAAAAGAGTTACGTGGATCAGAAAGCGCGTGATGTATCATTTATGGTACGTGAAAAAGTTCTCTTGAAGGTTTCGCCGATGAAGGGAATTATGAGATTCGGGAAGAAGGGCAAGTTGAGCCCAAAGTTTATAGGCCCATTTGAAGTGTTGAAACGAGTTGGGGAGGTTGCTTATGAGCTTGCATTGCCTCCCAGCCTATCGGGAGTTCATCCGGTCTTTCATGTATCTATGCTCCGGAGGTATCATTCCGACCTGTCATATGTGTTAGACTTCAGCACAGTTCATCTAGATAATAGCTTGGGTTATGAAGAAGAGCCAATTGCCATTGTTGATAAACAAGTTCGCCAGTTAAGGTCCAAGAGGATTTCTGCAGTAAGAGTCCAGTGGAGAGGCCAACCAGTTGAGGAAGCTACTTGGGAGGCCGAGGAAAACATGCGAAACAGATATCCACACTTATTCAGCACTTCAGGTATAATTCTAAACCCGTTCGAGGACGAACGTTTGTTTAAGAGGTGGAGAATGTGATGACCCAAAAATGTCATCTTTAAATTTATAATTAATTATGTGTTCCAAGACATCAAAAAGTGCTATTTATCATTCTTCGACTTGCGTGCGCAATCCGTAAAGATTTCTGGAAACGTTTTTATGTGAAAAATGGATTAAATATGAATTATAGCTTTAAAAACTCAATTGTGTTGACTTTAGTCAACATTTTGAGAAAACGGACTCGGATCAGTATTTTGACAGTTCCGTTAGGTCTGTATCGTGATTTGGGAATCGGGCGTATGACCGGAATCAAATTCCGAGGTCCCTAGCCCGAGATATGGAATTCTGATGAAAAATTTAAAAGTTTAAGTTCAAGTAGTGACCGGATGTCTAATTATGTACAAACGACCCCAGAATAGAATTTTGATGATTCCAACAGCTCCGTATGTTGATTTTGGACTTAGGAGAGTGATCGGAATTTTATTTGGAAGTCCGTAGTAAAATTAGGCTTGAAATGGCTAAAATATGAATTTAAAGTTTCGAAGTTTGACCGGGGACTTGGCTTTTTGATATCGGGGTCGGAATCCAGTTCTGAAAATCTTCACAGCTCCGTTATGTCATGTATGATGTGTGTGCAAAATTTAAGGTCAATCAAACTTGATTTGATAGGTTCCGGCATCGAATGTTGAACTTGAAAATTCTTAGTTTTATTAAGCTTAAATTGGGGTATAATTTGTGGTTTTAGCGTTGTTTGATGTGATTTAGAGGTTTGACTAGGCTCGTATGATATTTTAGGATTTGTTGGTATATTTGGTTGAGGTCCCGAGGGCCTCGGGTGAGTTTCAGATGGTTAACGGATCAAAAGTTGGACTTAAACAGCTTCTGCAATTTTTCCTCTTCTGTTGGGCATTCTGGGCTGTCATCGAGCCCAGGCATCGAGCCCAGACATCGAGCCCAGGCATCGAGCCCAAATATCGAGCCAGAGTTGACGAGGCTCAGGCTCAAGCTTGTGTATCGAAGCCATGATCGAAGGTCCATCTCGAGGGCCATGATCGAAGGCAAGGCTCGAGGGATAGGATCGAGACCCAAGATCGAGGGTCACAATCGAAGGCTCAAGCTCGATGCCATGATCGAGGCTATGATCGAAGGACCGGACTCGATGCCATAATCGAGGCCATGATCTGAGGTCCCGGCTTCGATCCTGTGATCGAAGCCACGATCGAGGCCTAGGCTCGAGGGCCATGATCGAAGCCCTGTTCGAGGCCCAGTTTCCGAAGTGCTGGGCAGTTTTATAAAAAGAAGGGCATTCGTCCCATTCGCCATTTTTAACAAATTGGAGTTGGAGCAGAGGCGAGTTTGGCAGATTGTCAAGGAAAGACAATTGGGGTAAGTGATTCTAACTCGGATTTGGTCTATATACACAAATATATCATTATTTTCACCATTTAATTAGTGTTTTGAGATTGAAATTTGGAAAAATTTAGAAATCTCATAGAAGCGAATTTTTGAGATTTCGGTATCGATTCGGAGTCGAATTTGAGTGAAACTGGTATGGTTGAACTCGTAATTAAATGAGTTGTCGGATTTCATAAATTTTGCCGGATTCCAAGGTGTGGGCTCCACGGTCGAATATTTAATTAATTTCGAGATTTGTATTAAAATTGTAGTATTTTCTTATAGAATTAATTCCTATAATATTTAGTGATTATATCGAATTGTTTTGGCTAGATTCGGTCCGGACAGGGTTGGATAATCGTGGAAAAGTCCTTCTAGTGGGTTAAATTGGAGCAAGACAAGGTAAGTCTCTTGTCTAATCTTGTGAGGGAGAAATTACCTCATAGGTGATTAAAAATTAAATTATTATTGCTAATTGTGGAGGCTACGTACGTATGAGGTGACGAGAATTGTTAGAAAAAGATATTAAAGGATGAAAACCTCATATGCTTGATTTTCTGCTTAAATTATTAATTGTTAAAAGAAATTATTCTTCCTCCCGAATTTATCTTATAATAAATATACTCTCCTTCCGGAGGTACATAAGAAAATGTCATCCTTTCTTGTGGAGCGGACCGAACGCCTCGGCAGGATAGATGCATCTATGGATCGCGCCGCACGTCCCTCGACAGTGTACATGACACTGTGGATCGGGCCGTACGTCCTCGGCAGAAATCGTACTTAATAATAATAATTACACGATGCTTTAATAATTTATTTCAGCTTGTGAAGCAAAGTGATAAATTGGAAAATCCTTGGAATTTAATGAATTATTATTCTTACTTGTTAAGGAATTAATTTTTACTCCTGTAAATGAGATTTAATTGATAAATTAGAAATTATTTGAATTGAAGGAATTTAATTAATATATGGAGAATTGTTACATTTGAAGGAATTTGACTACTTCCGCTGATTAAATAAATTATTGTAAATTCTGTAAATCATGTTGATTTAAATATCCTAGTTTTATTTTAGTTTTTTTCATTGACTCATAGTGAGTGTCAAAGTCGGCCATCTCATCTCTACCACTTCGAGATTAGGCTTGATTCTTACTGAGTACATGTTGTTTACGTACTCATACTACACTTGCTGCACTCTTTGTGCAGGATCTGAGACAGGTACTAGTGGAGGACCTATCATCACATATCCACGTCATCCTGAGGCGTAGTAGTGAGCTGCCTTTCTGAGCCGTTCTGCAGCTACCAGTTTCTCTTCTTATATTTACATTATGTCTATTTCATTTCAGACAGTATTTGGAGTTTTGTATCATCTACTAGATGCTCATGCACTTGTGACACCAGGTCTTGGCACACACGTTCGTAGAGTTTTGGGATTTCTTGGTTTTAAATTTTATCAATGTATGCTTAATTTAATAGTTGGCTTGCCTAGCTGTAGTGTTGGGTGCCATCACGACCTACAGGTGAAATTGGATCGTGACAATCGGTCTAACCACCGCTATATAGAACTTACCTTTAAGTGTTTTTTGGCATATTCTTGTCACACAGAACTCCAGACGCTAACATCATTTTTATCCACCCCACCCCATTACGGTGTGTGACATCCTCGTTGATCTCCCTATCTCCCTGGATAATTGAGCCTAGGTACTTGAAACTTTCTTTCTTGGGGGATGACTTATGAGTCGAGCGTCACGTCCACGTCCGCTTCTCCCATCACACCACTTAACTTATACTCCAAATATTCCGTCTTAGTCCTACTCAGCTTGAAATCTTTGGTCTCCAGGGCCTGCCTCCATACCTCCAGTCTCTCATTAACGCTACCTCGCATTTCATCGATCAGAACTATATCATCAGCGAACAACATGCACTATGACACCTCCCCTTGAATATGGTGTGTTAGGGTGTTCATTGCCGGGACAAATAAGAATGAACTGAGCGCAGATCTTTGGTTTAACCCCATAACTACCGAAAAAGGCCTTGAGTCACCCCCACAGTCCTAACCCGAGTTTTAGGTCCATCATACATATCCTTTATCGCTCTAATGTAAGCTACCGGCACACCTTTCACCTCCAAGCATCTCCAAAGAACGTCCCTCGGAACCTTGTCATACGCCTTCTCTAGGTCAATAAACACCATTTGTAAATCCCACTTCCTATCCTTGTATTGTTCCACCAACCTCCTAATAAGGTGGATAGCTTCTGTAGTAAAACGGCCCGGCATAAACCCGAACTGATTTTCTGATATAGACACCGCCCTCCTAACCCTCCCTTCTACCACCCTCTCCCAAACTTTTATGGTATGACTCAGTAACTTGATGCCTCTATAGTTATTACAATTTTGGATATCACATTTGCTCTTGTACAATGGAATCATCATACACTATATCCACTCATCTGGCATCCTTTTAGTATTGAAAATAACATTAAACAGCCCAGTCAACTACTCCAAACCTGCTCGACCTACATACCTCCAAAATTCTACAGCAATCACGCCTGGTCTGGTTACTTTGCCTGCCTAATCTTACGCATGGCTCTCATGACCTCCTCCACCTTAATACACCTACAGTACCTAAAGTCTCGGTGACTCTCGGAGTGCCCTAATTCCCTTAGCACAATGTTGTTGTCCCCCTCTTCATTCAGAAGTTTATGAAGGTACATCTACCATCGTTGCTTAATCTGGGTCTCTTCCATTAATACTCTACCTTTCTCGTCTTTGATGTACCTCACTTGATCTAGGTCACGAGCCTTCCTCTCCCTCACTTTGGCTAGCCAAAATAACTTCTTGTCCCCACCTTTGCCCCTAGTTCCTTATACAACCGACCAAACGCAATAGTCTTAGCCTCTGTAACTGCTAATTTCGCCTCCTTCCTAGCTTCCTTGTATCTTACTCTATTCGCTCTCCTCTGCTCCTCGTCGGTGCTCTCCACTAACTTAATGTACACCATTTTCTTTGATTCCACTTTACTTTGGACAACGTCATTCCACCACCAGTCGTCTTGGTGCCCGCCAGAGTAACCCTTCGAGACCCCTAACACCTCTCTCATCGCCTCCATAATATAGTTTGCCATCGCCGTCCACATAATGCTAGCGTCCCCACCACTCTTTCGGAGTATATATGTATATCGGATTTTATTATTTTTGCCTGACCGATCGAATGTGTAACTTACCTTTTTTTCTTCATTCACAATAGTTGCTGCTTCTTGTGTGGTGAAAAGTTTTTTGTTGGTTCTAGATTGTAATGATACTAAGTGCATTACTAGCAATACTTTGTGGGTAAGAACATAAAAATAAGAAATAAAAATTTAGCGAGACTAACCTAATCTTATTCAACCTTACAAATGGAATTAGGGTGAAGCCTGGGGCGATATTATCACTTCAGGTTGTATCAAAGGACGTTTAATACCGAAATCTATAGTTCAAGTCTAGTTAAACATGACAAAAAGGGGTTGCTCAGATAGTCAGCACCCCATATATAATTTTAGAGTTTTGTGTTCCGGTCATCAAAGGAGCAATAGCTCCAACAAAAGGGATCAAAGGGAAAAATAAATAAATAAATAAATAAAAGTCTGGTTAAACACTTGACTTCTGGCCATGTCATTTTCATTTCAAATTCTCTTAAACTTTTCTGCCTAACTGTTGATCAATTGAGAATTCACTGAATAGACCAATTTAATTATTTAATTTGAAACAGATTTTCCAATTTAGCCGTAATTCCACCAGAAAAAAAGAAGAAGATGAAATTCTTTTCGAAAATTTGGCGAAACAGGCTCGGACAAAAAGTATATATTCTCAAACAATATTTGTAAAATACATATGGTTGGAGGCCACCCTCCTCTCAAATTGAGAATCATCATATATTATTATATTTTATAATCACTCAAAACCTTTTGTTATATCGATCTATAACCAAATTGATAGTCATATTTGAAAACACCATAATTGTTTTTTCATTTTATATTAAACACCATAATTGTATCAGACTTAACTTATTAATATTCCCAAACTAGAAAGATATTTTGAAACTAGATATTCTATAGAGTCTTTGTTTTTTTAAGAACAAGTAACCTTCATCGTATTTTACCAAATTTGAGGGACATTTATGTTGATAAAGACGGTCTAGTCCTTCATATTGATTTAAGTAAAAAGTTAGGCCCCTTGCTATCTAGCTATATATTTTACAAATAAAGCCAATCCGTCATGTCAAAAGAGTAAAGTGACAACATTTAATGTAACAGGAGATGGATATGATCCTTCTTCCCTTAATCAAAGGTCTCGGATTCGAGACATGAATATGAATTTTCTTGTGTTATGGAGCATTTTCTTCTTAAATGGCTCTTACACGACACTAGTCCGAATATAATTGCGTTCCAATATGAATACTGAACATCGGATGAGAAATTAAAAAAAAAAGTAATAGGGGATAAATAATACCCTTTTTAATTATTTTTTTTTCATCCTCATTTCCCCAAATCTATTGGCAGCGAATATTACCATGGACAGACTCACAAAGAAACCCTTGTACCAATAAAAATTCACATTATTATATCTTGGCTAATATTTGTAGTGATGAATTAGGTACGAGATACAGTTGTTTCTATTTTTAGGATTTGAGTAACTTAACCATCAATCTTGTCATCCCAAAAGTGAATTGAATTTCACCAATGACTTGTTCGTAATGCCTTCTCATCGCACGAAAGGTTATGTGTCTAGCTACATATTAATTCTTATCAGTGCCCTCCAGCTATTTTTAGTAGGGTGCAACTAATGGCTTACCTTACATTATTCGTTACATTTTATGTAAATGTATTTGACTGGACTTAAAATTTAAGAATAAAAAAAATTAAAATAGGAAAAAAATAAAATTTGCCATTGAACTTAACAAACCGCTCGTTAATAGTTGGACATAAATATATATGGCCCAAGATGATAACATCATTGGCGTGTTTATGCCAACTATTAACGAGTGACATAGATCGATCATTACATTAAGTTTGATGGCATATTTGAGCATTTTCCCTCTAAATTACAGTCTTAAATATGTAAAATAATATTTTATGTTAATATTAAATTATGACATTAAAGATAAAATAGAAATTTAAAGATTATATTATATTCATAATTTTTTTTTAAACCTCTAACATATTCATTGGAATCTTCATCTTTCTTTTTCAGTTACATTGTGTCGAGATATGAGGCGCAAGTGGTGATGTGGAAGGGTACATAGAATAAAAATTATTTCTTTTTCGTTTTCCTATTTTTTGTTTTAGAATAGAGAAAAATGGAAACAACGGGTACGTCTCTAGAAAATATATTCAATTAATCAAAAGTTTAATGCTATCTAAACTACTCATTTTCAAAGGAAATAATAATAATAATAATAATAATAATAATAATAATAATAATAATAATAATAATAATAATAATAATAATAATAATAATAAAGGAATAAAATGAGGATCAACGCTTGGGGGTATACGCATTGGCACTTAAATTCTTTTTATATAATTAGATCATTTATTAGGTAATTATACGTAAATTTTTATGATAAACATTATTGATAACCTGATAAAAATGATAATTAATTTACCAGCTATAATGAATTAAATTATATTAATAAAAGAATTGTCACGACCCAATTTCACTTATAGGCCGTGATGGTGCCCAACGTCGCTGCTAGGCAAGCCAACCGTGAACTAGCCATGTATTTATCCTTTTTAACAACTTTGAAATAGTTGATTCCAAGGCCTGGTGTCACAAGTGTATGAATTACTAGTAGAATATACAAAACACTAAACTACTCTGTAAAATAGGGTAGACAGAAAGTAAATGCAAAAGAGAGACTTTGAGTGCTGCAGAACGGACTCGGAAAGCAGCTCACCACTAAGTCTCGGAGTATCAGGGATGCACACCGGGATGACTGCCAGATGCATCTGCCTCAAATCTTGCACAATTAGTGCAGAAGTGTAGCGTGAGTACATAAATAACGTGTACCCAGTAAGTATCCAGTCTAACCTCGAAGAAGTAGTGGAGAGGGGTCGACATCGACACTTACTATGGGCCAACAATAAAATACAGAGATTCTAAACATGTATGGGACATGGAAATAATAATAATAACACAATGTCAAGCAGTGAATAAATGACTCATTAACTGATAAGAAATTCCAAAATCTCCAGCCGACACCTACTAACCCCAAATCAACTCCTGTCATTAAATAAATTATAACCTTTCGAGCCAATAAGTAATATCAAGTGTAATCAGGCTCCGAGTATTATCACGCACGATTTATACCGAGGTCGTACGACCCGATCCAAAAATATACTGTGTGCACTACCGAGGGTCGAACGACACGAACCATAGATGCATATATTATATTGCCGAGGCGAACGACCTGCTCCTATGAGAATAGAGAAGTTTACCTCGCTCGTGGAAGTACTTGCGATGCGAGAGGACATGGATTTCTCACAACTATTAAATATCCATCAATTCTTCCCCAAAATAAGAATTCTAAATTGGAAGATTTCAACTTTAACATCTCTAGTCTCAGCTCTATTCAAGATAATTAATATGCATAACAAATATGACAGTACAATTAAAGCATAATGTAAATCTAAGACTACTCGGACATCTCATGAAATATAGCTACGCACGGACTCTCGTCACCTAGTGCGTACGTATCTCCCCGCACAGATAACACACAACAAGATACACGTAAGGGGATGAGTTCCTTCTGACAAGGTTAGGCAAGAGACTTACCTCGTTCTCAAGCTCACTTCTGGTCCACAAATACACTCTAAGTCCTCAACTTGGTGCCAAACAACCCGAAACTAGCAAAATATTATATAAATAAATCAATATATACTCAAAAGTTCATAATTTAACTGTTGGAGTAATTACCCAACCCAATTTGGAAGATTCCTAAAATTTACTCCTGGGCCCATGTGCCCGAATTCCGTAAATATTTGAAGATAATTATTACTCATAACCTCATGAACTCAAATATATCATTTTCACCCAATTTCATAATCATTTTTCGTGGTTAAATTCTATTTTTATCAAAACCTAGGTTTTTCAACTAAACACATAATTTTCACTATTTTTCATGTTAAAATTTACCCATAATCTATGTATTTAACTATATTGGGTAGGAATTATTTATCTTCAATAGCTAGGTGGAAATCCCTCTCTAAGAAGCTCCAAAAAATCGCCCAAGAAGTGAAATAAATGAACCAAAATGGCCTAAGTCCCGTCTTAAATGGACCTCACTGCCTCCCAGCTATTTCCGCTTCTGCGGAGAATTGGCCGCTTCTGCGGCTCCACATCTGCGGAAAATGCATCGCAAATGCGGCCCTTCCCTAGCTGGCCTACTTCCGCTTCTGTGGCCTACGTGTTGCACCAGCGACCTTTCTCGTTTCTGCGGTCATCTGCCTCGCACTTGCAATTTTGCAGGTGCACTCCTTTCCTTGCTTCTGCGACTACACGCTCAGGCTGCCCAAGCCGCTTCTGTGAGCTTCACCTTGCTTCTGCGACCAAACTTTTGCAGAAGCGGTCGCACCATCAACAGAAAATTCCCACCTCTTCATGATAGCCCAAATCGATCCGAACCCCGTCCGAAACTCGCCCGAGCCACTTGGGGTCTTACCCAAATATTCCAACAAGTTTGTAAACATAAGACGGACTCGCTCGAACCCTCAGAACGCATAAATCAATATTAAAATTAAGAATCACACTCCAAACCAAATCGAATCAACTTATGAACTTCAAGTTCTTTCAACTTGCTTCGAACGCGCCGAATCATACTTATACTATTCGGAATGACACCAAATTTTGCGTGCAAGTCTTAAATCACCATACGGATCTATTCTCAGGTTCGGAACCCCAAACGAACCTCGATAACACCAAAAAGTACTTTAAAACCTTTAATGCGCCAACTTTCAACTTTAGGCGCCGAAACGTTCCCGGGTCATCCAAAACCCGATCCGAATACACGCCCAAGTCCAAAATCATCATACGAACTTATTGGGACCATAAAATCCGGTTCCAGGGTCGTTTACTACAAATATTGACCCAAGTCAAACTTAACCCTTTTAAGCCAATAATAAGAAACTAAGTGTTCCGGTTTCAACCCGAACCCTTCCAAACCCGAACTAACCATCCCTGCAAGTCATAAAACAGTAAAAGCATATACGAGGTCTTATTTAGCGGAAAGGAGTTTTAGAAAGTCAAACGACCGATCGGGTCATTACAAAAATCTTTATATTGTTAATATATATAACTTAAATTACTGAGAGATTTATCACTTCAAACATGAAATAAAAAGGAATTATCAAATCCAAAATACCAAAGAAACAAAAATAAGGAAAAGCAAAGAATAGGAAAACAGAATGATAATTGCATATCTATTGCTAGTCTTTGTAGACGGATCACGAGAAAGGAAATTTCGACAACATGTGAGAAAGTGGTTAATTAAAACTTAGATGCCCAATATTGAAAAGGAGTGGTTCAGAATAAGTAGAGGATTTTTAAATATGTGTTGTAGGAATCGTTTTCACTTAATTTTTTTGTGCTTAAAACTATTTTAGATTATTCACTACTTAATAAAAAGGCTAAGATATCAAGAGGTACAAAATAATCACCCCGTGAATAATCTTCTGAGACGTGGGATTGTATCCAACCACAAGTAGGGGTGTTCATGGTTCGGTTTGGATCGATTTTTCCCTAAAAAAAACCAAACTAACTAAGTGGGTTTCAGATATTGAAATCAATACAAACCAATTATGTCGGTTTTTTATCGATTTGTTTTTTGTCTATTTTTGTCGTTTTTCAATTGTTTCGGTTATTTATAGGGGTGTTTCTTAAATATGAGACATACACTACCAAACACATATTCCGGCGAACATAACACTATCAAACTAATTGCTCTTTGAGAAATCTATCATTTACCGAGATATATTGATGATAATTGAATCAAATAGTGATGAATAATTTAAGTACTCAATTAAAAATTGATTATTTTTAACATGAAATAAATTCTTGTACTTAGCAAAAGAAAATTACCAATCAAACTAGAATGTAAAGGCAAAGAATTAGATTATTATAATAGCAAAGAACTAGATTAAAAATACAAACGACTAATATGTACCATAAAATTTTAGAAACTTTATATAAAATATACATATATATAGGTGTAATAATAATTTAAATAGCTACTTCTATAATCGGTTTGGTTCGATTTTTTTCGATTTTTTTTATTAAAACCAAAACCAAACCAAAATTTGTCGGTTTTTAAAACTCAAAATCAAAACCAAATCAAACCTAAAAAGTATCGGAGTTTTTGATCGATTTGATTCGGTTTTCAGTTTGGTTCGATTTTTCGAATTTTTATGAACATTCCTAAGCACGAGGAAAAGAAAAAGTAAAAAGAAGTTCCAGTTCTTTTATATCTCTTTTTGAAAATAAAATATTATATATTTCAACTAAATATACTGTAAAAATCATAAGTGTTAGCATTAATCATCAAGACTCTCTCAATATTGACGGGCAATTCGCAATCTAATACCTCTCTATTCTTGTTAAGTGTATAACTGACCATTTCGGACAATTACAGGAACGACTTATGTATTTTCTTTCTTTTTTTTAAGGAAAGTTTAAGAATTAAAAAGAGGAGCTAGATGGCCATACACAAAATGTAGACAAAAGTTAGATATTAATTTTAGCTCTGAGGATGGTAGGTATTAATTTATGAATAAAACTCAAAATACCCACTTTTCAGCTTTTTGCCACTGTAATTGGAAAGTAGCTATTGTGAAACACAGTGAATATTTTTTAATTATACAGGCTAGTCCGTGCTATTACTATGTAATTTATATCCGAAACAATGCCTAAGCCACTAAACAAATTATGGTCCAAATAATTTCATCTATTCTTTTACATTTCCAGAAGGTAAAAATCTTTCTTCTTACACATTAATAATTAATTTTTAAAAAAATATATATTTTGGAATTGTATACGTGCTTAGATATAGTGGTCCTAGACTTTAACTCTTTTCTACGGTCTATTAAGCATTGAATATTAAAGGTGGAATTGCACCCTACCAACCCGCAAGTAGACGTTTCATGAACAATATTCAATCACTAAAACCTAAATATTTGAAAAAGATTTGGTCCTGATATATTAGTTATTGATTAATTATTATAAAAAAAACAACAATTGATAGATAAATTTAATTACAAAGTTTTATATTTGTTGTTGCGTCCTCACCATGCAAGGGGACCCCCCGAAATCCCCTAATTTTGACCTAATTAATTGATTATTTCTTGTGAATGTATCAAGATTTCTCTGTCATTATCGTTCTTGATCTCACATGGTCCTTCATCTGTGCTTAGTTGATAATTTGATAATAATGTCACGGGTTTGATCTGTATATAGGGTGAAGTAACCATTAATAATTCACAAAAGAACACTAAAACAAAATTAGTATTAATTACAACTTTCATCGCTAATCTATAGCTAAATTATTAATATCTAACAAGTTTTTTGATAATATGTCGCTAATCAGTCGCTAAATAGGATTAGCGATGAATTTCTTTTTTTAGCTATAAACTTTGTCCGCCGTTAATTCTTGGTTTTAGTACTAAATATTTGAAGAAGAAAAAGTAATTAGTGACACTGAACTCTACATCTATATGATGCAAGGGGGAGATATAACTATTATATGCAAATTAATTAATGGAATATGGATAAACAATTCTAATATTTCAAAGCAAGAAATAAGCATAAAAAATATGGCACAACACCTAAATAGCATTGTATACGGTCGAGATCAAGTTCGCCTACGACATGAAAGGACATGCTCGGAACATGACAATGCAAGACTGAAGATCGGCCCCGAGTCACACCGGGCTAGAACCCGGAGTCAGGACACCTGCCTTCGAGAACATTGAGTTCGAGACTCTGGAGTTAACCCTAGCTCCGAACGAGCTCGGAGAAACATTGTTAGCATAACAAACGGAAGAACGAAATATCTGTAATATTGTTGCGGCGGGAATCTCGGCCCGTATCAGTAAGGAACCGGCAATTAGCAAATCAAGGAATTTTTACCTTTTATAGGATTGTGCCTAAAATAGGACTCCTCTACTATCTAAAGGGGGGTCTAATAATTCATTGAACACATTATAACACGCATTCCAAAGCAATACATCATTAACCTTCCAAGGCTAAGACTGTTCAATTCATGTTGTTTGCATTTACTTTATCATTATTTATTTCAATTGCAGTCTAATTTATCGTTCTTTGTCAAGTTAATCTACATATCCTTAAAATCACTTACAAATTCAATTGTTATCCTATTTTGAGGGTAAACAGTTTGGCGCCCACCGTGGAGCTAAGGATAATAGTGGTTATTTGATACAAATCTCCATAACACACACTACATTACACTTGTTCTTTGAAGTGTCTCTAATTTCAAGTTAAAACTTAAAATATCGAATTCTCAATCAGCACCCCTGCATGTTGACAACGTGTCCGATCATCACGGTGAAAATAACAAACATAGCACCCGGTGACGAAGTACCGCCCGTTGATCCCATCGAAATTCCAGTCGCAGACCCAATTTACGCTAATTCGCATGTGGCTATCAACACAAACCTGCCTACCGATCCCGAGAATAACGTCCGTGGTGGAGCCTGATCGGTGGCTCAAAATGCACAAAACGTTGGTGGAGACGGGATCAATTTAAGGGTGATCTTCGAAATGTTGCAGGCTCAACAGGCGGCGATAGCTCGGTTACATAACCAAAGTCGCGCACCGAGCATAGTTGAACTCGATCCACCCCGGGAAGTCATCCGCAGGGATGAACCGGTCGCAGATAGGTCAAATGAAAATGAATCGAGGACTAACCCCGAGATCATAAAGATGCTCGAGGAACTGACAAAACGGGTAGAGTTAGGGGAGAAGAAAATCGAATCTGATGACAAAAACGTGGAAACCTACAATTCCAGGGTAGACCAAATCCCAGGAGCACCGCCGATATTGAAAGGAGTGGATTCCAAGAAGTTCGTACAAAATCCTTTTTCTCCAAGCGCGGCTCCAAAGCCGATCCCTAAGAAATTCCGCATGTCGGAGATTCTAGGGTAACCTCTTACACATGTTCCATCAAAGGGAACGACTTGGAGGATGATGAGATCGAGACTGTCCTGTTGAAGAAGTTCAGAGAGACCCTATCAAAAGGAGCTATGATATGGTATCACAACTTACCTACTAATTCTATTGACTCATTTGCGATGCTTGCGGATTCTTTCGTGAAAGCACACACCGGGGCCATCAAGAAACTAGGAAATTAGACCTTTTCAAAGTAAAACAGAAGGATAACGAGATGCTCAGAGAGTTCATGTCCTGGTTTCAAATGGAACGAATGGACCTGCCACTGGTCTCTTATGATTGGGCCGTTCAGGCTTTCACCCAAGGGCTCAATGTTCAAAGCTCGGTGGCTTCATAGCAATTGAAACAAAACCTGATAGAATATCCGACTGTTACTTGGGCCGACGTGCATAACCGGTATCAATCAAAAATTAGAGTCGAAGATGATCAACTCGAGGGCCCTTCGGGGTCCGTTTATCCCGTCAGAACTATCGAAAGAGTCAAGAGAGACATCGATCGTGAATCGAGATCAAACAGGGATCGGTATCAGCCATATAATGGAGACCGAAGAAGCTGTGGGTCCGGGCGGAACACTATGAGAAATGAAAGGAGAAGTGATCGAGGTCAGAGCAACCAAGGACTCATGAGTAAAAACAGCTTCGACATGCCCATCGGGCCTAAAGAAGCACTGAGGTTATCGGAATACAACTTTAACGTCGACGATGTCGCCATTGAATCAACTATCGGATGCATCAAAGATACCAAATGGCCTCTACCTCTATAATCCGATCCAACCCAAAGGGATCCTAACCAGATGTGTAAATATCACGTCACTCACGGCTACAAAACGGAGGATTGCCGACAGTTGAGAGAGGAAGTAGGCCGACTATTCAACAACGAGCATCTTCGAGAATTCCTGAGCGACCGAGCCAAGAATCATTTCAGGAATAGGGATTCTAACAAATAGACCGAACAAGAATAACCTCAACATGTTATTAACATGATCATCGGTGGGGTCGATGTCCCCCAGGGGCCGATGTTGAAGCGCACCAAAGTGTCCACCACAAGGGAAAAACTGACTCGAGATTACATACCGGAAGGGACCTTGACTTTCAATGACGAGGATGCGGAAGGGATCGTTCAGCCCAACAATGATGCAATGGTAATATTTGTACTCCTAAATAAATTTCTAGTTAAGCATGTGTTAATTGATCTAGGTAGCTCGGCCAACATCATCCGATCAAGGATGGTGGAGCAGCTCGGTCTACAAGATCAAATCGTGCCTGCAGTCCGAGTACTAAACGGATTCAACATAGCATGTGAAACCACTAAGGTGTGAGATAACATTACCGGTGAACACCGCCGGGACCATCCAGGAGGCTAAGTTTTATGTGATCGAAGGAGACATGAGGTACAATGCTTTGTTCGAGAGGCCATTGATCCACAACATGAGGGCAGTGCCCTCGACTCTGTACCAAGTGTTAAAATTCCCAACACCGGGTGAGATTAAAATAATCTGCGGCGAACAACCAGCCGCAAAGGAGATATTTATGGTCGAAGAGGCGATTCCGATATCCACACTTGCAATGACAAAGGGGACGGGTTCGGTCGAAAAGTAAAGAAGCTAAATAGCAATTATTGACACTAGCCCCGACTCGATCGGAGAAACAGGGGACTGATGAAGACGATGATTATGGGTTCCCCAGATCTTTCATAGCCCTTGATGACTCCGACGCTACAAAATCAACGGTTGAAGAACTGGAACAAGTCGCATTGATTGAACACTTGCCCGATCGAAAGGTATACCTGGGCACGGGGTTAAGGCCCGATCTCATAAACAAAACTCATTCAATTTCTTATAGCTAATGAAGATTGTTTTGCTTGGTCCCACCTTAATAAGACAGGGATCCCGCCGGAGATAACCACTCACAAACTGAGCCTGGACACGAAGTTCCATCCGGTCAAGACGAAGATGAGGCCCTAGTCTGAAGTCAAACATACTTTCATCAAGGATGAGGTATCTAAACTCCTTAAAATAGGGTCCATTCGGGAGGTCAAATACCCGGATTGGTTAGCAAATATAGTGGTAGTCCCTAAAAAAGAGAATAAATTAAGAATGTGTGTAGACTATAAGGATTTAAGTATGGCATGTCCCAAGGACTCTTTCCCTTTGCCCTACTCCGGGTACAGCCAAATACGGATGAACCCGGATGATCAGGAAAAAACCTCATTCATCACTAAGTACGACACATACTGCTATAACGTGATGCCATTTGGATTAAAAAACGCCGGTGTCATTTACCAACGCCTAGTAAACCGGATGTTTGAGGAACAAATAGGAAAATCAATGGAGGTTTACATTTATGATATGTTGGTTAAGTCCCTGTGAGCAGAGGACAATTTAAAACATTTGCAAGAAACCTTTAGCATATTAAAAAAATACAATATGAAGTTAAACTCGGAGAAATGTGCATTTGGAGTTGGATCGGGTAAATTCCTCGGGTTCATGGTATCCAACCGAGGAATCGAGATCAACCCCAACAAGATCAAAGCCATCAAATATATAAAATTGTGGACAACGTAAAGGCCGTGCAAATATTAATCGGGCGCATAGCTTCCCTGGGGCGATTCATCTAGAGGTCCTCTGACAAGAGCCACCGATTCTTAACACTATTGAAGAAAAAGAATAACTTCTCATGGACCCCGAAGTGCCAAAGGGCCTTGGAGGAACTCAAGCGCTATCTATCGAGCCCACCGCTGCTTCACACGCCGAAGACAGACGAACAACTATACTTATACTTTGCAGTATTGGAGATAGCGGTAAGGGGAGTCTTGGTCCGGGAAGAGCAAGGTACGCAATTTCTAATTTACTATGTTAGCAGGACCCTTGGTGAGGCCGAAACTAGGTACCCTCACCTAGAAAGGTTGGCGCTCACTTTGCTAAGCGCCTCTAGAAAGCTAAAACCATACTTCCAGTGTCACCCCATATGTGTCGTGACTACTTATCCGATGAGGAATGATATGCATAAGCCAGAGCTCTCGGGCCGGTTGGCCAAATGGGTCGTGGAAATAAGTGGGTACGATATTAAATATCGACCCCGGACCGCCATTAAATCTCAAATTTTGGCAGACTTTACACCGACCCTAATACCCGAGGGAAAGAGAGTTATTAATCAACTCAAGGACCTCCTCAGGGATCTGAACCCTCTTTACGGATGGCGCCTCGAACATAAAAGGGTGCGGACTTGGTATCGTATTGAAGCCACCAACATGCAATGTAGTTTGACAATCTATTAGGACTATGAAATTGACTAACAATGAGGCCGAATATGAGGCCATGATTGTAAGTCTCGAACTAGCCAAAAGCTTGGGGGAAGAAGTGATCGAAGCCAAGTGCGATTCCCTCCTCGTGGTGAACCAAGTTAATGGGACGTTCGAGGTCAGAGAAGAATGAATGCAAAGGTACCTGGATAAGTTGCAGGTAATATTACATCAGTTCAAAGAATGAACTTTGCAAAACGTACCTCGGGATCAAAACAGTGAGGCCGATGCCCTTGCTAACTTAGGATCATCAGTCGAGGACGACGAGCTTAACTCGGGGGCAGTCATACAACTTATGAGATCGGTAGTGGAAGAAGTCCATGCCAAGATTAAGTGAACGAGCCTAACTTGGGACTGGAGAAATAAATATATAGAATATCTGAAGACCGAAAAACTACCTGAGGATACAAAAGAATCAAGGACCCTGCATACAAAGGCATCCCGATTTAGCTTGTCCGAAGACGGAACCCTATCCAGAAGAACATTCGATGGCCCACTCGTGATATGTCCAGGACCAGGGGATACCGAGTACGCTTCATTGGAAATCCATAAAGGCACCTGTGGAAATAATTCAGGTGCCGAATCATTGGTTTGAAAAATAATCAGAGCCGGCTACTACTGGATCGATATGGAAAAGGACGCGAAAGAGTTCGTATGAAAATGTGATGAATGTCAAAGACACTCTCCGATGATTCATCAGCCCGGGGAGCTGCTGCATTCGATTTTGTCACCATGACCGTTCATGTAGTGGGGAATGAATATCATTCGCCCCCTTCCATGGGCACCCGGCAAGGCTCAATTTATATTGTTTATGACTGACTATTTTTCTAAGTGAGTGGAAGCCCAAGCATACGAAAAGGTCAGGGAGAAAGAAGTCATCGAGTTCATTTGGGACCACATCATATGCCGGTTCGGGATGCCGGCCGAGATCGTATGCGACAATAGAAAACAATTCATCGGCAGCAAAGTAAGCAAGTTTCTCGAAGATCATAAGATCAAAAGGATCCTATCGACACCCTACCACCCTAGTGGGAACTGACAAGCAGAATCGACCAACAAAACCATACTCCAAAACCTCAAAAAGTGGTTGACCGATGCCAAAGGCAAATGGAAGGAAATCCTGCCCAAAGTCTTATGGGCGTACCGTACGACATCAAAGTCCAGTACCGGGGCCACCCCGTTCTCACTTGTTTACGGCGCCGAAGCTCTGATATCGGTAGAAGTCGAAGAACCAAGTCTCAGGTTCTGATACGTAACTAAGGAATCGAACAACGAGGCTATGAATACGAGCCTAGATCTATTAGATGAAAGGCGCGAAGCAACCCTTGTCCGATTGGTCGCCCAAAAAAGTGGATCGAGAGATATTACAATCAAAGGGCCAACGTTTGCCATTTCAATATCGAGGACTTGGTGTTATGGTAGGTTATGCCAAATACCCGGAACCAGAACAAAGGAAAGTTGGGACTAAACTTGGAAGACCCTTATAAAATTATCGAGATCATCGGTAAAGGATCATACAAACTCGGAACAATGAACGGTGAGCAACTACCGAATAACTGGAACATAACTCACTTGAAGCGATACTACTATTAAGGTATGACCTCATTCATTTCCTTTTATTTATTTGTATTTCGAACTAAGACTTGCAGGTGATCATCAAAGTACAATACAATCTTTAGGCCTGAAAGCACGCGTTGCACTCTTTTTCCCTTGAACCGGTTTTGTCCCAAATGGGTTTTCCGGCAAGGTTTTTAACGAGGCAGTAGTAAATCGTGTTAACTTAGAATTGAAGACCGATTACGAACCGGTATCAAAGATTACGACAATAGTATTCGAGGCCTATCTACGATCGGCCCCGAACACTGGGGGGCATTACCATCGGATAACGATTTTAGCAAGGAAAATAACTTTATGATTGAATGGTCTCGGTTCAATCAATAGGATTTACTATAAGGGCCAACCGATCAAATAAACCATGCCCGCATAGACTATTGGAGCCCTTGCACAAAGCTTGTACACATGTGTAACTATTACGCACTAGAATAAAAAGAAGTCTCTACCTTGTGGATAAATATTTTGTCCCTTAAACATTTCTCTTCTTTCTTCAGGAATTTTCTACATACGATCCCCTAAAGGTATCAAGCCCAAAGGTCGCCTTATCTGGGTTCAAACAATCACTCCCAATCGGGGACTTCCATCCAAAAACAAGCTCGGACGGATTGGGCTATCGGAGCTCGGGGGCACAAGACCTATTAGGCAGCGCCCGAACCTTAAAGGCTACGGCCATCCCCATTCGGGGACAGTTATCTTAGGCAATCCCGGATAACTCGAGGTGACAAGCCCACTGGGCAACACTCAAACTAAGAAGGCTACGACCATATTAAAATGACTCGGAGACGTCAGTGACCCGTAATAAAAAAACAAGACCTTGAAAAATTTCAAAACCGGTTCTAAAGGCTACCCTCGGCAAACTATAATCTAAAAATTATAAGTTCTTTGGGGAAAAGTTTCCGGTCATACCAAACCCACACTCTGCCTTAAATAAAATAATGTCGAAGGTAAGGCCTGTTCGAATCTCCGAACATGACCTAACTATCTCATGCTAAGGCATTTAGATCTTTGCAAATATAATAATAAAGCAAAGTACACAAAACAACTCAGAGATTGCCGAAGGGAAAAACAAGCTTTATATTATATATACGTAGAGTCTTTACAAAGGCCAAATGACCTTGACAAAAAGTACAAAAGTACACAAGTACAAAAATACAAAACAATGTACAAGACACTTAAACGACCTGGTCTTTACCGGAGCCCGCCTCATCGCCAGGGTCTTCGGAGTTTCCTCCACCCTCGAATTCGCTCGAACCCTCGAAGTATTCCTCGGGATAAGCCAACCTCTTGGCCTCGGCTTCGATCCCCTTAGCACTCTCGATTTTGGCCGATAAGTCGAAACCCCGAATATGAATTTCCTTGAGGGCCTCGACGATATCATTCGTTCGGACCGAGGCTGTCTCGGCATCGGCCTTATATTGGTCCACCATTTCGTCAGCATCGGCTTTAACAACAACGATCACCGACTTGGCCGTTTCCAGCTCTTTTGCAAGATTTCCTCGATCGTAGACGGCTACAGGAGCTCCCAACCCTTTTGGCCTGAACCTCGACCTTTGCCTTTGCCTCTCGAAGTTGGGCCTCAGCCGAAGCCAGCTGCGCCCGAGAAGTCTCCTTTTTCGAGGCCAGGCGGTCAATTCTTCCCCTTCATTCGTCGATTTGGGCCTTGACAACATCCATCTCAGCTCGCAGTTGATCGATTTTTTTTGGACCTATGGATTCCAATCGTTAGTCACCGAGCCTAACTCATCGTCACTAACCTCAAATATTTTTACCTGCTCGACAAAATCGACATGCTCCTTCTAAGCCACATCTAGCGCAGCTCGGAGGCTCTCAGCCTCCCCCTCACGCTGCTCGCTGAGAAGTTTGTAAGAATCTCTCTTCTCAATGAGCTCTCGAACCTCGGCCTCAAGCTAGTTTAGCTCATCCCGATATGAGAGAAAGGTCTCATGATGAAGCACCGAGGCCTGCAGACACAACGAAAAATGTTAAGATCATCTACAAAATAGTCTAAGTATTAATTGAAATCATCAAGAGATATTTGAAGTTACCCGGTTTAGCGCCTGTTTTGCTTCATTGAACAGGCAGGGCAGGTCTACCTTATTCATCTTAGCTTGGTCCTCCTCGATCACGAAGCATCGAAGATAGCTGGCCACCCCTACAGGGGCGAAAAGGATCCGAGAATCCTCCGGAATGAAGATGACGATCGACCGCTTCCGGTTGGGATCCACACTCGGAGCTGGAAATCGATTGACCAGCTTCAGGCTTGAATAAGGCCTGCTTGTTCCCAAAGACAGACTTTTCTTCGACACCTCCAAGTCATCCAACCCGGTGACGTCCTCCGTGTCGGTAGAATACACGCTATCAAAAATACCGCGGAAGGGGTCGTCCGCTCCGAGGACCCCCTTGTTGGGACGTTCCTTCACTGTCTGAACCTCGTTGAACATGGACTCAGTGAAGGAAGGCGACTCGGTGATAATCACACCGTATGCTTCCTTGGGGGCGTCGCCTACTTCTCGAGAAGCTTCAGCCACGACCTCCTCGTTGGCCTCCCTAACTTAAGGCAGATTGGCCTCATCTTTCTCCTGTTCGAATGCACCTTGACCTTCGAGTGATGATGACATGCGGTCTATCAGATCAAAGGCTTCATATTCTTCTTTGGAGTCCTCCCTCAACCGATAGAGTGAATCCGAAAATGGTGCTTGAGTGCAGGTGCTTTCTTTAGACATGCGCACCAGCCTTCTCTTTTTTTTCTTCCCCGAGCTGGGAGAACTCGGAGCCCTTTTTCGTTTCTTCTCTTTGGCCTGTCTCAGAGCTGAAAACTCGGCGGAGAGGTTCTCGCCACCGGACGGAGGCTTCAATGTGACATCCTTGGGTAAACCTGCAAAAAGAAGTAAAACAAGTGAGAACTTAATGAAGCAAAAAGGAACTCAAATATTATTTACTCATAAAAGGGATCTCACCATGGGAACGGGCCTCCCATCGACCCTTTGCAAGCTCGCGCCACGAATGCTCGGAATAAGGCCTTTGTAATACGATTCCCTTGACCCACTCCTTGAGTCAAGGAACTGCATTTGGGACCCGAGCAATAGCTGCACCACCACAAAAGACCGATAAGAAGGAAGGAAAAAAACGATAATTAAATTTTGGAAGCAAACTTATACTTACGTGACATGTTCCACTTCTTAGGGAACGACATGTGCTCGGTCGGGATCAAGTTCGAAGTCCTCACTTAGACGAAACGACCTAGCCAACCTCGATCCCTATCTTCATCGATACTGAAAAACAGTGTATTACTAGCCCGGTGGGTGATAGTAGGCTATAATCCAATGTTTTAGTAGCTTATTGCACTCTAATTTACTGCACTTTACTTAAGTTGAGCTTTAATTAGTAGTGTTTTGCACTTATTATGTGTTTTATACCGTGTAGGAGTGATTCCGAGTTATTTAGATGTTGTAGAGTAAATTCGAGCTAATTGGAGATTTGAAGTCTGAGTAGAAGCCCAAGGGAATAAACCGAGATCGCGTTTGGGGGTCGAGGACCAAGTCCGGATGTCAAAATTTGGAGAAACAAACTACTCTGAAAAAAATGCACAGCCGCGCCGCATGGGGCGGCGCGACAGTGCAAATTGTACCCAAAAATTGTTTTGCAAATCGTTTTGAAAATTGCCACAAGCGCGCCGCATGGGGCGGCGCGGCATGCGGCATGATAGTTCAAAAATGTTAGAGTATCATCCCATTTCTGCTAATTCGGAATTTATTTATTTATTTATTTATTTTTACTTTTATTTTATTCTTCACGAATTTCTCCTCCTTGTGCAAGGCAGCAGGTTAAGTCCGTAGTGTATGACACGATCTTCTTGTAAAGAAGTAATACCCTATAACCCGTAATTGGAAAAGCACATGCGGCAACTGATGAAGGAGAAAGAGTTTACCGTAAGGTTCTTGGGGAAACCTTGAAACAAAGAACTCATGGCTAATAACAATGACAATGTGGTAGAGGCAGCTACAAGGATAGCTGCTGAGGCGGCCCATTGAGCTGCTGAGGAAACTGTCGAAGACAATAGGGGTCGAAGATTCAATCTAAATCGACCCTTGATTGAAGACCAGTTTGAGAATACGGTACCAAGGCGTGGTAGAGAATTGGGTGACTACGCCAGACCAGTCTACAATCAAGGATTGTCAAATGTTAGACCACCTCCAATTGCAACCAATAATTTCGAACTGAAGCAAGGTTTGCTTCAAACCATTCAAAACAGCTACGTTTTCAGAGGGAAGGTGAACGAAGATCCAAACACGTATTTGATGGACTTTGAGGAGATTATGAGCACCTTTCAATACAATGGGGTGTCATAAGATGCAGTGTATTTATGGGCATCCCCTTTTCACTTAAAGATGATGCAAAGTAGTGGCTTCGAAGCTTGCCAAATGGATCAATTAGAACATGGGAGGAAATGACAAGAAAATTTCTTGATAAATATTTCTCCTCATCTAAGACGGTCAAGTTTAGAAGAGAAATCAAAATAACTTCTGTCAGAAAGAGAATGAAACTGTTTTTGAAGCACGGGAGAGGTTTAAGGAGATAGTTAAGAGGTGTTAACATAGCGGAATTGAACTCTGGATGCAACTCCAGGATTTTTAGGATGGATTGACACCAACCTCGCGTAGAACATTGAGCAATGCAATTGGAGGCCTCTTTATGAAGAAGACTCCAGAGAAGATAGTTACAATTCTTGATGAGTTATCCAAAGATGCTAATCAGTGGCCCTCTGATAGTGTGGAAAGAAGAAAATCAACTGGTGTTCACCAAGTTGATGATACTACATCTGCGCAAGTACAACTTGATGCTATGGCTAAAGAAATACGCAAGCTAACTGTAGCTTCGATGCAAAATGTACACCACACAACTTGTGATATATGTGGAAGAGCACACCTTACTCATGAGTGTTAAGCCTCAACTGAGGAAGTGAATGCTATAGAAAACTATAATTTTAATGCAATGGGTTAGAGGCACCCTTGTTTTCATGGAGTTCACATGAGGGTACTGCAAATGCATGGCAATAAAACAACCTAGATTCCAGGAACAAGGAGCTCCAGGATTCCAAAATTCGCAGAGGCAGCAGTATCAATCTCCACAGTCGAATCAACCCAGCATGGAAGATCTTATGAAGACCTTTTATCAAGACGAATGAGAGGTTTGATGCCCATGATGCAGCCATCAAAGAATTTGGTACATCTTTTCGGAGTTTGGAAAGACAGGTTAGGCACATAGCTACTCTAATGTCTGAGAGAGCCCTAGGAATACTCCTGGTTGATACAGAAATAAATCCCAAAGAAACAGTGAATATTGTAAGTTTGAGAAGTGGGCAAGTGTTGAAAGATCTCACCCCAATCCACAAAGATGTGAATCATGAAAAAGAAAGCAGGGAGCAGCTAAAAAATGGTGTCGAAAAGAAGAAGGAAGAAAACTCGAGAAGAGAGGAACATGAGGCGAGCAAGCAAATGCCTGCGCTGCCTTTTCCCCAAAAGTAAAGTAGAGAAAAGCTGGACAAGCAATTCGAGAGATTTCTTGATGTGATGAAACAGGTTCATGTAAACCTACCATTCACAGAAGTACTCTCACCAATGCCGGCTTATGCCAAGTTCTTGAAGGAGATGGTGACAAAGAAGAGGAAATTATAAGAGACCTCAGTGGTCAATCTCATAGAGCATTGCAGCGTAATATTGCAAAACAAACTCCCACAAAAGTGTGGAGATCCAGGAAATTTTACCATACCTTGCTCTTTAGGCACTACTAATTTTGATAAGTCTCTATGTGATTCTGGTGCCTCAATTAATTTAATGCCTCTATATATTTATAGGAAACTGGAGAAGGAGGTTGGAGAGATAAGGTCTGCATCAATATCTTTGCAGCTGGCAGACCAAACGACTCTAATACCCGAGGTAATAGTTGACGATGTCTTAGTTCAGGTAGATAAGTTTGTACCTGTGGATTTCATAGTGGTTAATATGGAAGAGAACAAGGAGGTCCCCCTCATCCTAGGAATACCATTCCTAACAACGGGTAGAGCAATATTAGATATACATGAGAGAAAACTCATGCTTAGTGTGGGCGAGAAAACTGTGACTTTTGAGATGGATCTAGAAACGGGGGTAAAAAGGGAGAAGCTAGATGCTAGTGTTGTGTGGAAAGTGAAGGGTGTGATAGAGAAGGCTGCAATGAGTGAAAAAACTAAGTGTAGGATGTACCCCAGAAGGCTGAGAAGAAGCTATCTGCGTGGATCAGTGTACTAGTTCGGGCACGAGGGATGGAGCCCACTTCGACTCAAACCCCGACTAGATGTTCACGGAAGTTATCCTTACCTCTTTCTTTTTATTGTTGTGTCATAGGGACATGACACAATTTAAAGTGTGGGGGTGGGGTTGTATATATGTATAAAATGTATAAATGCCTATGTGTGTTTTTATAATTTATTTGATTGAAAATTTTAATTTTTTTGATTTTTCCCGACGATGGATGTCATTATTATGCCCCAACCTCAGGAGGCACGACCGGCGCTCAACCGAGTGAACTCGGCCGAGCAAGCCAGTTAGATACTTTCTACCCAACTCACCGATGATAAGAGAAGGCATATTTTTATTAGCTAGACAGTAGAAGGACCATATGCATAGACATTACTAAACCATTTCACTTTTTCTACTTCCTGTTAAGTTTCAAAAGGCATACATTTTGTGATTTAATGGAATAGAAATCCAAAATACAACATAATACATTTGACCTTTCTAGTACCCATGTACAACCCACATAGTGTCTACGAAGCCTCTAAAGAAACAAAAGAGAGTCAAGATGGTGCCGGCAACAAGGCCCCGACTATACCTCAAAAGTGACCACAATATAAACAAGAGGTACAGTACATGACCCCGGAATAAAATGGGGCTCACCGAGTCCGCTGGGGAGATGATGCAGCACTATCTGTGATCAATACTGTCTGATATGTAACCACCTGCATCCATTTAAAGATGCAGCGCCCCCGGCAAAAGGGATGTTAGTACCGTCGAATAGCACTAGTATGTAAATCTAACCACCAACTCAATAGAATGAATAATAATACAAGAGAAACAGTAAAGAATTCAATAAGGGCTTCAAATAACATTAAAACAACAAGTTAAGTATCATATACATTTTCAAGTCAATTTCCATATTATTAGGTTGGGTGATCTTTAGTACCGATATTCCACAATTCATAATACCTCCGTATTCTTGCACGGAGTTCGATCTCAACCCGATTGGCTAGGTCATCTCATTTTAGACATTACCACAATTTTATTATAATTTCTAGCACAGTACCACCATGTGTGCGGCATGGCATCCGATCACGGCCCGATCAGCTAGGCCATCTTATTTGAGACATTACCACAATTTCATCCACAATACCACCGTTTTTTTACACGGAGTCCGATCTCGGCCCGATCGGCTAGGACATCTCATTTGAGACATTACCTTCTTCAGTCAATCATCTCACATCGTACTTCTTAACAATTACAAAGTCATTCTTGGCACTTGGCCGTATTTCATAGTTCCAGTTCCCTTTTCCACATTCAAATATCACTATCATTATCAACATCAATAGGGCGTCCCATTCAAGACATTAATTCACATATGAGCAATTTAGGAAATATTAGGCACATAGAGGCCTTTCACACAATTTGGCATAACAACCTTTATTTCGGTCTTGACATGAAGTTTTAACAATCCTAACACATATTACACATTTTTGAACATATTCTAAAATTACAAGATGACATGATGAAGCATTTATAATAAACATTGAACAAACATCCTTCAATACAACCACATTAGGAAAAGTCAATTCAATAATGATCAAGGACTTACTCCAATTACATGAACACCGTGGGATTCGATTCTAAGAAGAAGGGGGTTTAGCCAACATACCTCAATTGAGCTTCTCAACTAAAATGATCCGAAAGTCTTAGCAACTTCAATCTATTTTAGAAATATAACAAGTTGAACCAAAAATTAGGAAGATGATTATGGTTTTAGCTCATTTGAGTATTTTATCAAACACTAGGTGTGCATTAAGGTTCTAAGGCTCATTTGTGGAAGATTCCATCATTTCCCAACCCACTCTCTACCTCTTGTAGCTCACAATCTTCCCACATACTTCAAGGATACATGCATGCAAGACAACAACCCTCCCCCAACCCAATAATTGCCTCTCTAATTATCCCAGTTTTACAAGATTTCGAAATTGAGAGCTAGGACATAGATTCTTACTTTTAGGGTGAAGACTTCCTTTGTTAATTCTCAATGATTGAGAAAGAATTGATGGGTAATGGTTAAAGATTGCTCCCCCACGCTAATAACTCTCCCTCTCACTCTAAAGAATCATAAATATGCTCAAAATAGTCTATGGGGTGCATTTTAACTGAATTGGGTCGGGTTTCAAAATCCCAAAAATAAAGCCCCGGAACGGGTTCTGCGGTCGCATATAATGGTTATGCGGTCCGCTCAATGACCGCAAAACTGGGTGCCAAAACTAGAAAACAACTGACCCGATCTGCGGTCACTATGCGGTCCACAGACCTGTTCTGTGGTCGCATAATGCACCGCAGAACCTCCCCCCGAAAAATCCCAAGGGGGGATATGCGACAAGAATGCAGCCCACGAAACGGTTATGCGGTAGCATAATGGCCGCGAAATTGGGCATACAAATGCCCTAGAAATCTGCCCCACTCTGCGACCTGTCTGCGGTCCACAGAGTGGTTCTACAGCCGCAGAATGGGCCGCAGAAATGCGTACTTCTGCCCAACATTTTCCTTCAACTCTCCAATGCACTGTTATATTATTATTTCTACTAATATAACCTCTACGCCTACTTTGGCATCATGAAAACCGGGTTTTTAACTTTGCTTAAATTACATGATCTTAACTTTGCTTAACTGCTTTAACTAGAATATCTCGATGAGTCCGATCCTGAGTGAGTTATGTGCTATGTGTGTGAGGTTTCGTGTATTCTGTGCATTGCATTTGATATCTAGAACTTGCCTCGTGTGTTTGCAAAGTGAAGTAGTAGTTTTATTCAGTCTTGGAAGTGATATAGGCATTTCTTTGTTGAGCCAATTACATATTGTACCCACCTAATTATTATGTATCTTAGTTAACCCCTTTGAGCCTGTAATCATGTTTCTTTGGCAACCACATTATAAGCCTTACCCATTTTACCTCTCGCAAGCACTTGAAATTGTTATGAACTTTGTAAAAGTTAAAGTGTGGGGTGTTGGTTGGCTTTGAGTGGAGCTAATAAAATAAGGAGAAAGGTGCACTGTTTTAAAAAAAAAAAGAGCCACGTGAATTGAAAAAAACATAGTTGCATTGTTGTACAAATATTCATTGATAGTGGTAACTTTTTATGTATGTGTGCTTAAAGAAGTGGGGAGTTGGCATATATTGATGTAACGGTGGAGTTATGGTTTGACAAAAGTATGGGATTTTGAACGGCCAAATTGTATGTATTAAATTACTTAGGGAGGTATAGTCAATATATCTAAATGTATCCTACCTGTCCCCGTAACCTACATTACAATCAAATAAAATCCTACTTGATCTTTGACTGAATAATCACAATTAGTGGAGTAGTACACTAAGGGAAACATTATGGTACATTCTTTGTGGTGCATGAATTTCATTTCTAAGAGTGAGTAAATTCTTTCTATCTTGAGTTCCTTTGTGTTCTTGAATTTTATTATGTGTGGAACTACTCTCTATTATTGCGTGAGGGCACTTGATTCACGAAGGAAAGGTAATGTCGTTGACCTCTGTGTTAGAGTAAATGAGCTGGTTTTGAATAAATGTGTGGCGCTTTTGAGTCAAACTTTGAGGCGGGGATGTTACGGTATTGTGCTTAATGTGTTTTATTATTCTTGGTGTGATGAGTTAGGAGAGTTGATTAAAAAGGCCGTGTCTATATGAAGTGTAGTTCAATTGCTCGAGGATGAGAAATCGTTTTAAGTGTGGGGTGTTGATGGTAGGTTATAATCCCATGTTTTAGTCGCTTTGCACTCTAATTCACTGCACTTTACTTATATTGAGCTTTAATTAGTAGTGTTTTGCACTTATTATGTGTTTTATCCCGTGTAGGAGTGATTTCGAGTTATTTAGATGTTGCAGAGCAAATTCGAGCTAATTGGAGATTTTAAGTCTGAGTAGAAGCCCAAGGGATTAAACTGGGATCGCGTTCGGGGGTCGAGGACCAAGTCCGGATGTCAAAATTTGGAGAAACAAACTACTCTGAGAAAAATGCACAGCCGCGCCGCATGCGGTGCGGTAGTTCAAAAATGTTTGAGTATCGTGCCATTTCCGCTTAAAATGGGGTATTTTCATCCGGGGTTTATTGGGGGATGGCTTAAATACACGGGAAAATACCATTTTCGGGACTTTTGACACATTTTTTACCTAAGGAGGCTTAGGAGGAGTTGGAAGAGCACAAGCACAAGGATTTCATCATTCCTTCCTCACTCAAGATCCGGGTTTGGATTGAATTTATGTTTTCTTATACTTTAGTTACATTTGTGAAGAACTTCTCCATGTCTATGGAGTAGATCTTTTTGAATTTTGATGGATTTGGTGTATTGATGATTGTTTGTGGATTATAACTCTATTTTTATGTATTTGAATCATTTTTGGAAGATTTAATTGTTGCATCTATATTCACTTGTTCTTGTAATCGAAAGAGGCATAACTTGTGATATCTTTGCATTATATTATTGGTTGAGTTCATAGATTCTTCTAAATAATCGAAAGGGGCTAGTTAAATCATTGATTAAATCTAGTTAGGAGAATAATCGAAAGAGGTTTTCTTAAATACCGATCCATTACGCATTCTTGCATATATTCACAATGCTTAAATTGGTTCGTCTCGTGAGGTTAAAACCTAATCGAGAGAGGAGTTTTTGCTGAACGTTTGAACTAATAATAGGGTGAATTCAAGAGACTCACTTGAATATTGAAAGTGAATTATCTAGAGTTAGATTCCGAACAATTATCTTGCACTTAGTTTGTCAAAACCGTATCCTCTTCCACTAATAACCTTAATTGCTTTTTCCTTGTTTCGATAGTCGCTAGGCCATAGCTGTAGATTTTAGATTCTTAGTTAAAATTTATTATTAATTATATAAATCTCAATTATTGATCCTCCTGGATAGTAATCAAGCTAGAAACTAAGAGAATACTATTTAAATCCAATCCACATGGACACGATATTATACTATACTATCTTTGACTAGCGAGTACAATTTAAGTGTGTGTTTTGCGCTCGTCAACAGGCGAGCTTTATCAGCCCCCCTGGTATAGTCGGGGACGGTATAAACACATGAGGTTATCGATAGTGAAAGGGCACCCTTTGATCTTCCTTACAAAAAACGGAGGAGGATTACGATCCTTCAGAAAGAAGGGTGAATATGACCGATGGTTACCTTGTATTTTTTGCAAAGGTTGATGATAACCGGGTCCAAGGGGCCCAGCGTGAAGGGATAAGTAAAAACTTAAAAATCCCTTGACGTGGGTGGTGATGGCTTCGTCAGGTTCGGGAACCACCACATGTTTGTCGACCCAGTTACAATCCTTTTTATCTTCTAAAAGAATATCCTCGGTGATTGAGCAGATGTACCCCCTCCCCCCGAGATGAACATTTTTAGAGGTGGTTTCGATATTGGTTCCTCGACAGCAGTACGCGAAATGGTCTCTTTGGTATCCGGCCGCGAGGTAGAAGGAGTTTCTTTTTGGGGAACGGTTTTTGAAGTCTTCGCCATTTCGTTGAAAATAAAGGAAACAATAGGAAGAACAGGAAGTTAAAAGAGTACACTTGATGGTTTAGGATGAAGACGAAACAAAAGTTCTTATAAAAAGATCTCAAATAACTGAAATATAAGTGCCTGCAAATATTGAGATTGCTAAGGTACGAGGGCAGAAGGTTTGAATATAAAGTTTGAATAAGCAAATGAGGGGATATTTATAGTTTTCCAAATGACGGTTCGCATCCAGGAGTGGCCGACCAGCAACCGACGAACATTTAATGCCATTAAAACTTGACTGACGAGACGTTTCGACTGTTTTATCATTTCTATCGTGTGGTGTCGAATAAATAATCGGAAGCTCATGTCGTTTCTCATCATCTACTCTCAAAAAATCGAGGGGACTATCTGTATACGGTCAAGATCAAGTTCGCCTACGACATGAAAGGATAGGCTCGGAATATGACAATGCAAGACTGAAGATCGGCCCCGAGTCACACCGTGCTAGAACCCGGAGTCAGGACACCTGCCTTCGAGAACATTGAGTACGAGACCCCGGAGTTGACCCTAGCCCCGAACGAGCTCGGAGAAACATTGTTAGCATAACCAAAGGAAGAACGAAATATCCGTAACAGGGCAGATGTTGCGGCGGGAATATCAACGCGTATCAGTGAGGAACTAGCAATCAACAAATCAAGGGATTTTTTCCTTTTATAGGATTATACCTAAAGTAGGACTCCTCTACTATATAAAGGGAGGTCTGATAATTCATTGAACACATTGTAACACGTATTCTAAAGCAATGCATCATTATTATTTCTCTTTAAGCTCTTGTTCTTCTGTGTCCTGACACTGATCGAAGCGTACCTGACTCGAGAGTGATTAACCTTCCAAGGCCTAGACTGTTCAATTCGTATGGTTTGCATTTACTTTATCATTATTTATTTCAATTGCAATCTAATTTATTGTTCTGTGTCAAGTTAATCCACATATCCTTAAAACTACTTACAAATTCAATTGTTATCCAATTTTGAGGGCAAACAGACACGTACCAATGACAGGGAAACATTGTTATAATAACTGATTAATTATTCAAAGATGACTTTTTCTTAAAGTGCTTTTGGAATCTTGTAAGGAGCCAACATCCCACATAGGGATATATAAGAACCTTAAGGTCGTTTGGTGTAAACTAAGTTATTTCGAGATTATAACAACAAGATTACATAATGCTAAAATTATTTAGTGAGTAAATTTTAATTGGTAGGTGTTTGATTTATTGGAAGAGATCATGGGATATAATGTAAAATATGTGCTTAGTTTAAACTAGATAAATTGGGATAAATTAACTTTTGTCAATTTTAACCTTGTCTTTCAAAACTTTGGAAGCAAAGCCTTGAAAAAGGGCAAAATTATTATTTTATTATTTTATTTCGAGATTAGTAACCCCGTGTGATGACCTGATAGATCATCTTTAATTTTAACCTTTATTTATGTATTTTGAGACCTCAGATATCTCTATTTAGCCTTTCTCAATTTACATGCACAGTCCGTGTATTAATCCGGGAGGTTTTTACGCGAAAAATTGATATAAATGTGAAATTTTACTTTAAAACTCATTTGAGTTGACTTTGGTCAACGTTTTGAGCAAATGGACCCGGATCAGTATTCTGAAAGTCTCGATGGATCCGTATTCGGGATACCAGATTCGGGCATGTATATAGATTTTTAAGTTGTTATGATTTTTCACACTTTATTTCAGTTTCACTACAATTATTTCAGTAATTGACATTCGTTTAATAGAATTGGTTTAAAAATGGCTAAGATTATTCTAACGTTGGTTTGCCTAGCAAATAAAATGTTAGAGGTCATCGCGATCCTTAGGGTGGAATTCTGGGTCGTGACACCCCGGTATTATTATCCAACATTGAGTATGTGGCATAAAAATAATAGCATAATTGTGATATAAGCAATCATAGGACTGATAATCTCGGGATCAAAGCTTGTACCAAATGGAATAAAATAATTGCACAATCATCTCAAAATTGTAATCCCTTATTCCACCAATCATCTCAAAATTGTAACCCCGGTATTATTATCCTTTTCCAATTTCCATAACATTTTTTGTGCTTTGGCGTTGTAGTCCCATATATTGGAAATCCAAAAAACAAAAACTATTGTATCTCTCTACTCAGCTAATGTAGAGTACAGATCTTGAGATGTTTGTTTAGGGATCTCTACATCGCACCTATGCGACAACAAAGCTGTCAATCTGTCATACATATGGCCAAGAATTCGATCGTCGACAAACACACTGTATACAATAAAACCAGTCGGCTATTTATGTTTGTAATCTGATTATCAACTTTAAACGTGGATCACAACCACATGTAACAATATATAATTACCTAAACTGAAAATACCTGACATATATATTATAACATGTATAATATATATATAATTACTATATAATTTATATATACCGGTTATGAAAAGTAAACAATAAATTCAGCTGGCTATTTATATAAAGATCCCAAAAACAAAATACCTAACGTCAAGCCTTAAGGCAATGGAAGAAACTAACGTAACTCATGATCAAAAAAGAAAAAAGAAAAAAAAAAAAAACGTAACTCATGATCTCCCTCACCTATGTACCTTCCTCTAGTAAACTAGTTGACATTCACTTAGATATATTAGCAAGTTGGGTGGGGGCTCCCCCACTTCAAAACTTTGTATATCTTGTATTCTTGTACAAGATCTATGGAAATCAGTGTGATCTTTTTCGAGTTTGGAACTTTATGCATATACGTAATTTGTTATCACTCATAGTGTTTTAAAAGGTTTTTTTTGGGACTCTTTTCGGAACAGGGCATTATTAAAACGCCCTGAGACTTGTACGTGGGCTTAGTTTTATGAGGCTTACGCCTCAAACATTCGACTGTGTGTCTTAAACACACCTAACACCTAGACCATCGAGGTTTGCCCAACAGTTATTACTCAAATCATGTGTCAGCCATCTAGCATATTTTTACCAACATAAACAATCAATAATGTTAATATTACTACTATCATTCTTTTATTAAAGAATTTTGAGGGTCAACAGTACTAATTATCAAATTTGATGCATGATTAAGTAAAAATTATTGGGCGAGTCTCGAACGTTGGATGTTAGAAGTGTTGAGGACGCACTGTATGACGTTTAAGGCGTAAGGATCTAAGCCTCACGTATGAGTCTTGGGACGTTATGATAGTGTCTCGTCCCAAAAAAATCTTTCTAAACACTGGTTAGAACGTTCCGTTAGCTAAATTAAAAAAATTTCTAGATTATAGTAATTGTGAATGCGTGAAACGCGAATTGGCCACCATGTGAGCTATTAGACACCGAAAGACGCAGCAATTAATGGATTAATTACAAAGTGGTACATGAATCTTTATTGTTGTAATGGTATTGATTAATTTGCCAACTTCTGTCTGTCAACTCTTTATGGACAACAAATTCCATTTGCAGGCGCAGCTCCCATGGAACCAAAGGCACAGTCATTAGTCATTGACGTGTTCTGAATTTGTCGGGGAACTCATAGCTTGTTTTAATTACTGAGATTATAATTAAATATTTATATATATTTAATAAATTTTTAATACAAATACACTAATTAAGCAAAAATAATTATATTTAGCCGAACTCGCACTTAATAGGCTAGCTCCGCCTTCCTTTATGGAAAAATATAAGAAGAGAAAATCAATTCACCTGACTCGTCAATATTTTCTAGATTAAATCACGCTATTAATTTGAAGATTACATTATTTATCAATGCATCCAAGTTAAATCCAAACAAATATGTAATACTATCAACAGTGACGACTTAATTATCGACGCTAATTAACGAGGATAATTAAGTGAGAAAAATGTGTGAAACATCAGACGGAGGAAAAGCTCCAGCCGACACCCACAAAAGAAAAAGTAATTAATGAAAGTTAATTAACAAGATATGTGGGGCATAAAAAAATAATGGTGTCATAGGCAGGGACATTGAATCTTGAATGATATAACAATTGATTTAGTACTATTTATTATTAATCCATTAATTTCCTCTCACTCTCTTTGCTTTGCGTATCCTTTGGTGCTAAGTATAAGATAGTAATATTTGTATCATATTAGTTAGTGGTGCTAAGGTGATGATTCTTGAATGACCATCTCATGTTCCCTTGGAGGGAAAAATAATTAAACTATTTCTGAAAATGACATTTCGACTGTCATTCATTACCCCTGAAAAATCATAATTATATGTAAATTTATGTGATCATTTCATCTGATAGTTTGAGAGTGCACATGTTTATCGTTTTTATACTCCTTCCGTCTCATATTATGTTATGTGTTGTGCATTTATTTTATATGTCCCTTAAGAAGTATTAATTAAAAAAGTGATTAGACTATTCTACCCTTATTTATGTCTTAAGATATAATCTCTCTTCATTGAATATTTATTCTATTTATTTGTTATCTCTATCTTCAAGAATAATTTTTTATTAAGGGTAAAAAAGTAAAAAAACAATCAATTTTGACTTGAACTTCTAAAATGACAAATAATTTGAGACAACTATTTTTAGTAATCATGACTATTAATATGAGACGGAGGGAGTAACACGTTCACATGATTTTTGTTTTAAATAATGGATAACAATGAGACTCAAAAATCAAAATCAGGATCGCTTGCTTGCGATCTAATAATACTATATTGAAATAGATGAGCATTTTATTTTAAATTTTAATTTAATAGAGATAACACTTTTTTATTTGCTTAATATATGTTCAATACTTTGAAATATAATGGAGATATTTGGTAACATAGATGAAACAAGATGAAAATGGAGGTATTATAATTATTTTCTCATTCAACATAGATGAAACAAGAAGAAAAAAAACATTTCAACTTTGTTTTAGTCTTTTAGATCGATTTCGAAAACTTTTCCAGTATAAACGGAATCTTAACGTTTTGATAATTTCTTTAACCATTTGATTTAAAACTTATCATTCTTGTTGCATATGATTATTACCTTTTATTTTCAAAATAAGATTAATTGTCAAGATACCTCAACTGAAGCGTGTTCATACACACATTTGTTTTTTAAAAAAACAACAATCTTAGTCTGGTACATAAACACTCATGAAACTTGAGAATTGAGAAAAGCCAATAATCATGCGAGACTTACGAAGAATTAAAAAATGAGATTTTTACACAAATAGTCGGTCGAATTTATTATTTATTTTTTCTAGTCGGTATATATAAATTATACAATAACTATACACGGTTATACACATTTTATGTATAAATAATACATATATTATATATCTGGTAGCTATTTTTAATTTAACTGATTAAGTGAGCATTAGGTTAATTCTTCTTAAAAATTATGAATTTTCGTCAACTTTACATAGAAAGAAATCATCATCCATTTAAGCAAAAAGGGTCACTCTTGAAAAGATTATTGATGGACCACATATATATTTCAAAACTTGCATAGCTTTTTACCGGTGAATAATGTGTTATTGGGATTGGCTAATAACCTATTTGATCAAGCTTTTTTTTTGGGTAAAAATATATATATTATTTTAGTCAAAAGTATTTTTGTGCCAAAATTAAGGTGTTTGATCAAACTTTTTGAAGGAAAAAAATGTTTTTGAGTAGACGTAAAAAAAAAAAAAATCTCTCCAAAAGCACTTTTTTGAAAATCACTTTAAAAAACAATATACTTAGAAGCACTTTTTAAAAATTTGACCAAACAATAATTTTTTGTTTAAAAGTATTTTTTAAATTAATTAGTCGTACACAAACTATTTCTTACCAAAAATACTTTTTTTGAAAATCACTTCTCAAAATAAGCAGATTTTATAGTCTGTTTGGCCAAGTTGGAAAAACCAACTTATTTTGAAAAGTGTTTTGTTTTCAAAAGTACTTCTAAGTTGCAATTTGTGTTTGGGCAAACTTTTAAAGTGTTAAGTGTATTTTTCTCAAAAGTGTTTTTCAAAAAAGTACTTTTCGGAGGAAACTACTTTGTCTGCTTCTCCAAAATTGCTTCTGTTTCTATTCAAAAATACTTTTTTTCCTTCTAAAAGTTTGGTCAAACAATTCATCTTTGAAAAAAAAAATACTTTTTTCTGAAAATAATAGATATTTTTCGGCTTGGAGAAGCTTGACCAAACATGAATCTTGGCCAAATAGGCTATAAGTTAGTTTCTCAAAAAAGGTTTTTCCCCAAAGCCAACATCAAATCATCAATTGAAACTAAATTTTATTTGTATATGCTGATAGCCTAACAATTTTAAATCATCATTGTATTTTAATTAACCTATAGTGTGCTGTTCTACTCTCTAATTTATTACTCGATAATGCAAAAAAGTTTAAATGTAACGCCGGTATAAAAGTTATACTACTTATGAAAACTACTACCAATATGAGAATGGTGTCGTCTTCTTTTTTAAGTTGTTTTTCATTCGGTGTCTAATATTTTTATTGGGCTTCGATTAATTCGGATTCTGTCACGATCCGAAATTCTCACCTTTGCAATCGTGATGACGCCTAACATTTCATTTGCTAGGCAAGCCAACGTTAGAATATAATTAGCCATTTTAACAAAATTTTAAATTAATTAATAACAAAGAAACAAATGAGAAAATAAAGTCTGAAGTAAAGTGAATAATCCATAATAATCGCGATATCTAAATACCATCTCAGAACTGGAGTCACAAGTGCACGGGCTTCTAGAATGATACAAATAAGGGTGTGAATAAAATAAAGTTGTCTGAAAGCAAATACACAACTAAAATAAAGTAGACGGGGACCTCAGATCTGCAGACGCTGTGTAGTTATACCTCAAGTCTCCTCTGAGTAGCTGAAATCCGAGCAAGTCTATGGTACGCCGCTGGGACCAACTCCGAAATCTGTACAAGAAGTGTAAAGTGTAGTATCAGTACAACCGACCCCATATACTGGTAAGTGCCGAGACTAACCTCGACGAAGTAGTGACGAGGTTAAGGCATGTCACTTACATTAACTTGTACGCAATAATAGTAATAACAACAATAATAGAATTAAACCAGGTAACCCATTTTAACAGTTGAAGCCAACTCAACAGTCATAACCAATTATTATTTCAATCAATTTCCATTGCGGCGTGCAGCCTGATCCCACAACATATACATATTCAATTCTATTGCGGCGTGCAACCGGATCCCATTATATCTTTTCAATCAATTATGTTGTGGCGTGCAACCCGCTCCTCCAATATATTTATTTCAATCAATTCTGTTGCGGCGTGCAACCCGCTCCTCCAATATATTCATTTCAATCAATTTTATTGCGACGTGCAACCCGCTCCTCCAATATATTCATTTCAATCAATTCAGTTGCGGCGTGCAACTCGTTCCTCCAATATATTCACTTTCATTACCGTTGCGGCGTGCAACCCGCTCCTCCAATATATTCATTTACCAATTCTTATAAAAGAAATTATTTCAATAAATGCAACAATTAATATGAAATTATAAGACAACAAGCACACTATAATTATAATTTATTAGAAATAAGTGATCACAAGTAGCAACTAATTATGAAAATTAAGGATATAATAGGCATTTTAATAATTAGTATGCTAAACATTAAGTTGCAATTAAGTCACATAAATTAAATAAGCATGTAGCAATTATAGCATGGATTCAAGGCATGATGTTGAGCAAAGAACACGAGAGAAATAATTAATATAATAATTAATTCAGGATTTAAAATAATTTATGCTTTTTCAAGTAATTATGCAAACAATTAATTTGATGACGTATAGACACTCGTCACCTCGCCTATACGTCATTCACATGCATTTCTCATAACAAATAATTTAAGGGTTCTATTCCCTCAAGTCAAGGTTAACCACGACACTTACTCGCTTTACAACCAAATTCAAGAATTCAATCAACCTTTGCCTTGCGAATTTGTGTCCTAAATCCTCAAATCTAGTCATAAACAATTCAATATACTCAATATAAATCGTAGAAATTAATTCCATATGAATTTACTAATTTTTTGGATTAAAATTCAAAAATTATCTAAAAAATATCAGTGGGACTCACATCTCGAATCTCGAAAAACTTACGAAATCCGAACACTCGTTCCGAGACGAGTCCAACCATATAAAAAGTATCAAATTCCGATGTCTAATGGACCTTCAAATCTTAAATTTTTGTTTTTGGAAAGTTTTACAAAATTTTTAATTTCTCCCATCTAAATCCGAAATAAATGATGAATATATACTTAGATTTATGAAATATAATCACTATATGATAAAGAACGCTTACCTAGTTCGAAATCGTGAAAAACTCCTTTGAAATCGCCCCTAAACCGAGTTCTAATTGAGGGCTTGTGAAAAATAGAAAAAATTCCGTTTTGGTTCTGTTTTAAGGTCTGGGCGTCAGGCCTTCTTCGCGTTCGCGAAGGGCCTGTCGCGTTCGCGATGAGCAGCAGCCAAGTAGCCTTCACGTTCGCGAGATACCCTTCGTGTTCGCGAAGGCTTTCACCCACCAGCCTATGCGTTCGCGATCACTGTGCCGCGTTCGCGAAGAGTATTACTCAGTTCCCCTCCCCCAGGTCCCATTAGCCACGCGTTCGCGATACACTGTCGCATTTGCGATACACTGTCGCATTCGCGAAGGGAAGCCCCCTCCACTTCTCGTTCGTGTACAGCCCTTCGTGTTCGCATAGGGTAAAATCCCGCCTAGCCCGTTCACTCTTCGCGTTCGCGGTTGTGCCTTAGCGAACGCGAAGAAGGAAACCAGATGACAGCTGAAGCTAAGTAAAAACTAGATTTTCTAAGTTCCAAACCACCCGTAGCCTATCCGAAATTCACCCGAGCCCTCGGGGCTCCAAACCAAAAATGTACACAAGTCCAAAAATATCATACGGACTTGCTCGCATGATCAAAACACCAAAATAATGCCTAGAACTATGAATTGGACTCCAAATCAAATGAAATTTTTAAGAAAACTTTATAATTTCTATTTTAACAACCGGACGTCCGAATCACGTCAAACCAACTCCGTTTCTCACGAAATTTGGCAAACAAGTCATATATATAGTAATGGAGATATACCAGATTCCGGAACTAAAATACGGATCCGGTATCAACAAAGTCAAATATTGGTCAATTCTTTAAAGTCATTAAGCCTTTAAACTTCAAAATTTTGACAACATGCGATAACTCGAGTTAGGGACCTCCGAATTCGATTCCGGACATACGTACAAGTCCCAAATCACGATACGAACCTACCGGAATTGTCAAAACACTGATCCGGGTCCATTTGCTTAAAATGTTGACCAAAGTCAACCCAATTGAGTTTTAAAGCTCTATTTCACATTTTAATCTATTTTTCACATAAAAACTTTTTGAAAAATTATACGGATTGCGCACACAAGTCGAGGAATGATAAATAGTACTTTTCGAGGTGTTAGAATAAAAAATTAATTATTAAATTTAAATATGACCTTTTGGGTCATCACATTCTCCACCTCTAAAACGAACGTTCGTCCTCGAACGGAATTAGAAAAGTACCCGAGCTGGTAAAAAGGTATGGATATTTACTCCGCATGTACGACTCGGACTCCCAAGTAGATGTCTTAATTGATTGACCTCTCTATTGTACTCGAACTGATGGATAACTCTTAGACCTCAACTGTCGGACCTGACGGGCTAGAATAGCTACCGGCTCCTCTTCATAAGTCAAATCTCTGACCAATTGGACTGAGCTGAAATCTAATACATGGGACGGATCACCATGATATTTTTGGAGCATAGACACATGGAACACCGGATGAACTGTTGATAAACTAGGTGGTAATGCAAGCATGTAGGCTACTTCGCCCACCCTTTCAAGAATTTCGAAGGGTCCTATATACCTAGGGCTCAACTTGCCCTTCTTTCCGAACCTCATTACACCTTTCATAGGTGAAACCCGGAGCAATACTCTTTTTCCAACCATGAATGCAATATCACGAACTTTACGGTTGGTATAACTCTTTTGCCTAGACTGAGTTGTGCGAAGTCGATCCTGAATAACCTTGACCTTATCCAAGACATCAGGTACCAAATCGGTACCCAACAACTGAGCCCCTCCCGGTTCAAACTAGCCAACTGGCGAATGACATCATCTTCCGTATAATGCCTCATATGGATCTATCTGAATGCTCGACTGGTAGCTATTATTATAAGCAAACTCTGCAAGTGGCAAACTCACGAATGTAAATTTCAGCTAACCGCTGTGAAGAATAGGTAATTGCCACTGGAATGAAATGTGCTGACTTGGTCAACCTATCCACAATAACCCAAACTGCGTCGAATTTTCTCTGAGTCTATGGAAGCCCAACAACAAAATCTATAGTGATACGCTCCCACTTCTACTCAGAAATTTTTAACTTCTGAAGCAAACCACCAGGTCTATGATGCTCGTACTTAACTTACTGACAATTCAGGCACCGAGCTACATATGCAACTATATCCTTCTTCATTCTCCTCCACCAATAATGTTGCCGCAAATTTTGATACATTATGGCGGCACCTGGATGAATAGAATATCTGGAACTGTAGGCCTCTTCAAGAATTAATTCACGAAGCCTATCCACATTAGGCACACAAATACGACCCTACATTCGCAGAACTCCATCTCCCCCCACAACAATCTGTTTGGCATCACCATGCTGCACCATGTCCTTAAAGACAAGTAAATGAGGATCATCATATTGCCGCTCTCTGATGCGCTTATATAAAGAAGATAGAGTGACTGTGCAAGCTAGAACCCGACTAGGTTCTAAAATATCTAACCTTACGAACTGATTAGCCAAAGTCTGGAGATCTACAACTAACGGTCTCTCACCAACCGGAATATAAGCAAGGCTACCCATACTCACACCCTTTGTACTCAAAGCATCAGCCACCACATTAGCCTTTCCGGGGTGATACAAAATGGTGATATCATAGTCTTTAAACAGCTCCAACCATCTTCTCTGCCTCAAATTAAGATCTTTTTGTTTGAACAGATACTGAAGGTTACGATGATCAGTAAATACCTCACACGACACACCGTAGAGGTAATGCCTCCAAATCTTCAGCGCATGAACAATGGCTGCCAATTCTAAGTCATGAACAAGATAATTATTCTCGTCAACTTTCAATTGTCGTGGCGCGTATGCAATCACCCTGCCATCTTGCATTAATACTGCACCAAGCCCAATGTGAGATGCATCATAATATACCGTATAAGCTCCTGAACTTGTAGGTAATACTAATACTAGCGTCGTAGTCAGAGCAGTCTTGAGCTTCTGAAAGCTCAACTCACACTCGTTTGACCATCTGAATGGGGCACCTTTCTGGGCCAGTCTGGTCAATGGGCTTGCTATAGATGAAAACCCTTCCACGAACTGACGATAATAACCTGCCAAACCCAGGAAACTCCGGATCTCTGTAATTGAAGTAGGTCTAGGCCAATTCTAAACAGCTTCAATCTTCTTAGGATCCACCTTTATGCCTTATGTCGATACAACATGCCCCAAAAAGGCGACTGAGTTTAACCGAAACTAGCATTTTGAAAATTTAGCATATAACCGATTATTCTTCAAAGTCTGAAGCACACTCCGAAGATGCTGCTCATGATCCTCTCGACTGCTGGAGTAAATCAAGATATCATCAATGAATACAACCACAAAAGAATCCAAATAGGGCTTGACCACCCGATTCATCAAATCCATAAATATTGTTGGGGTATTTGTTAACCCAAATGACATCATTAGGAATTCGTAATGCCCATACCGAGTCCGAAAAGCTGTTTTAGGGACATCAGATGCCCTAATCTTTAACTGATGGTAACCAGAACTCGAGTCGATCTTTGAAAACACCTTGGCACCCTGAAGCTGGTCGAATAAGTCATTAATTCTTGGCAGTGGATACTTGTTCTTGAGAGTAGCCTTGTTCAACTGCCAATAATCTATACACATTCGCATTGAACCATCTTTCTTCTTTACAAATAATACTGGTGCACCCCAGGGCGAGACACTGGGTCTAATGAATCCCTGATCAAGCAAGTCTTGTAATTATTCCTTCAATTCTTTCAACTCCGATGGGGCCATACGGTATGGTGGGATAGAAATGGGTTGAGTGCCCGGAGCTAAATCAATATAGAAGTCAATATCTCTGTCGGGTGGCATCTCCAGTAAATCTGCAGGAAATACTTCTGGAAATTCACGAACAATTGGTATTGAGTCCATATAAGGAACATCCGCACTGGGATCGCGAATATGAGACAAATAGGCTAGACACCCTTTCTCGACCATACGCCGAGCCTTCATATAAGAAATAACCCTGCTGGTAGAATGACCAGGATTTCCTTTCCACTCTAACCGAGGTAACCCCGACATGGCTAGAGTCACTGTCTTGGCATGACAATCCAATATAGCATGATAATGTGACAGCCAATCCATACCCAAGATCTCATCAAAATCTACCATATCAAGAAGTAGAAGATCCACACTAGTCTCAGGATTACCAATAGTAACCACACATGAACGATAGACATGGTCTACTGTAACAGATTCTGCGACCGGTGTAGATACACATACAGAAGCACTCAGAGAATCACGAGGCACAACCAAATATGACGCAAAATAGGAGGACACATAGGAATAAGTAGATCCTGGATCAAATAGGACTGAAACATCTCTATGAAAAACTGGAATGATATATGTGATCATAACATCATATAACTCGGCCTCAAACCTAGATAGAAAAGCATAAAATCGGGGCTAGGCCCTACCACTCTGACCCCACCACTCTGAACTGCATCTCTGGGAAGGCCTCTAACTGGCTAGCATCTACCTCTAACGGCCTGACCTCTACCTCTAATGGCATGACCTTCCCCTTAAGCTGCCTGACCCCTAACTCTAGTTGGCTGAGCAGGCGGTGAAGCAGTCGGTGCTAGTATGATGGTACGAGAATCCTCCCGAGATCTGTTACTCGACAACCTAGGGCTATACCTCCTAATGTGGCCAATGTTCCCACACTCGTAACACCCATTCTGATGCCGTGGCTGCTAAAGCTGACCCGAACGGGCCGGATAACCGCTGTAGTGAGTATGGAGTGGTGGTGCACTGATAGAAGCTGAATGTGTACTAAATATTGGCTGCCCAGAGTAAGGTATAATAGGACTCTGACTCCCTGAAGTACCAGGAGATGCCTGAAGTGCTGAATGAAATGGTCTGAGAGGATAACCTCTACCAAAATTACCCCTGCCTCCAGACGAGGCACCACTAAAACCACCGAACTGACGAGGCCTCGTATCAGACCTCTGCCCTTTCTCCTGTGCAAGAACCATCTCGATCCTCCTTGCGACATTAGTAGCCACCTAAAAGAAAATCTCACTTCCGGCCTCCTTGGCCATCTGAATCCTGATAGGGTGAGTGAGTCCCTCAATAAACCTCCTCACTTTCTCTCCCTTAGTAGGTAGTAAAAAGAGAGCATGACGGGTTAAATACACAAAACGGGATTCATACTGAGTAACAGTCATACTTCCCTGCTGTAGATACTCAAATTTCCTGTAGTAATCCTCTCTCAATGTGATAGGGAGGAACTTCTCTAGAAATAGCCGTGAAAACTGCTCCCAGGTCAATGCAGGCGATCCAATTGGTCTGGTCAATGTATAATCTCTCCACCATCTCTTCGCGGAACCCGTCATCTGAAATACAATAAAATCTACCCTATTGGTCTCAACAATACCCATGTTCCGCAATACCTCATGGCAATGGTCAAGATAATCTTGTGGGTCCTCAGAAGGTGTACCACTGAAGTGAACTGGAAAGAGATTGGTAAACTTATCCAGTCTCAATAAGGCCTCAAAAGACATGGCGGGCCTATCATCGGTCTGTGCCGCAATAACTGATTGAACTACACCAACTGACGGGGGCTGCTGGAGCCTGATTATGGGGAGACATCTACTCCGGAGCGGGAGTAATGGGAGTTTGTGCTCCTCCCCCAGCCTATGAGACGGCTGGTGCCACTGGAAATGTACCATTCTGGTCCACGCCATCCAGAAGACTTACCAAACAGACTAGAGCGTCCTGAAGTACTGCAGTAGGTATGAATCATTCCGGGACCTAAACTGGTCCAACTGGTACATTCTGAACTGGAACCTCTACCTGAAGATCCACTTGAGGTTCTACAACAGGTGCAACGACTCAAGATCTAGACTGAGCTCTACCTCTACCTCGGCCTCTAGCACGACCTCGGCCTCGACCTCTAACCCTGGCCATAGTTGCCACCGTGGGCTTTGGTCCCTGTCCGTCGATATATGTATTACGTGTTCTCGCCATTTGAGAGAGAATAAGAATAGAATGGTTAAATTATCGATAATAGAATAAGATCACACGACAGAATAAGAAAGAAGTGATATTGTTCCTAAACTTTATAGCCTCTGAAAGATAAGTACAGACATCTCCGTACCGATCCTTCAGACTCTACTAAGTTTGCTCGTGACTCGTGAGACCTATGTAGCCTAGTGCTTTGATACCAACTATCACGACCCGAATTCCCACCTTCGGAACCGTGATGGCGCCTAATATTTCACTTGCTAGGCAAGCCAACATTAGAATATAATTAGACATTTTAACAAAATTTTAAATTAATTAATAACAAGGAAATAAATATGAAAATAAAGTCTAAAGTAAAGTGAATAATCCATAATAATCGCGATATCTAAATGTCATCCCAGAACTGGAGTCACAAGTGTACGAGCTTCTAGAATGATACAAATAAAGGTTTGAATAAAATAACGTTGTCTGAAAGCAAACACACAACTAAAATAAAGTAGACGGGGACTTCAGAATTGTGGACGCTGTATAGTTATACCTCAAGTCTCCTCTGGGTAGCTGAAATCCGAGCAAGTCTATGGTACGCCACTGGGACCAACTCCAAAATCTGCACAAGAAGTGCAGAGTGTAGTATCAGTACAACTGATGCCATGTACTGGTAAGTGCCGAGCCTAACCTCGATGAAGTAGTGACGAGGCTAAGGCAGGTCACTTACATTAACCTGTACGCAATAATAGTAATAACAACAATAATAGAAATAAATTAGGTAACCCATTTTAACAGTTGAAGCCAACTCAACAGTCATAACCAATTATTATTTCAATCAATTTCCATTGCGGCGTGCAACCCGATCCCACAATATATTCATATTCAATTATATTGCGGCATGCAACCGGATCCCATTATATCTTTTCAATCAATTATGTTGCGGCGTACAATCCGCTCCTCCAATATATTCATTTCAATCAATTCTATTGCGATGTGCAACCCGCTCCATCAATATATTCATTTCAATCAATTCTGTTGCGACGTGAAACCCGCTCCTCCAATATATTCATTTCAATCAATTCTATTGCGATGTGCAACCCGCTCCATCAATATATTCATTTCAATCAATTCTGTTGCGACGTGAAACCCGCTCCTCCAATATATTCATTTCAATCAATTCTGTTGCGGCGTGCAACCCGTTCCTCCAATATATTCACTTTCATTTCCGTTGCGGCGTGCAACCCGCTCCTCCAATATATTCATTTACTAATTCTTATAAAAGAAATTACTCCAATAAATACAACAATTAATATGAAATTATAAGACAACAAGCATACAATAATTATAATTTATTAGAAATAAGTGATGACAAGTAGCAATTAATTATGAAAATTAAGGATGTAATAGGCATTTTAATAATTAGTATGCTAAACGTCAAGTGGCAATTAAGTCACATAAATCAAATAAGCATGTCGCAATTATAGCATGGATTCAAGGCATGATATTGAGCAAAGAACACGAGAGAAATAATTAATATAATAATTAATTTAGAATTTAAAACAATTTATGATTTTTCAAGTAATTATGCAAACAATTAATTTGACGACGTATAGACACTAGTCACCTCGCCTATACGTCATTCACATGCATTTCTCATAACAAATAATTTAAAAGTTCTATTCCCTCAAGTCAAGGTTAACCACGATACTTACTCGCTTTGCAACCAAATTCAAGAATCCAATAAACCTTTGCCTCGTGAATTCGTGCCTAAAATCCTCAAATCTAGTCATAAACAGTTCAATATACTCAATATAAATCGTAGGAATTAATTCCATATGAATTTCCTAATTTGTCGGATTAAAATCTGAAATTTATATAAAAAAATTATCAGTGGAACCCATGTCTCGAATCTCGAAAAAACTTACGAAATCCGAACACTCGTTCCGAGACGAGTCCAACCATACAAAATTTATCAAATTCCGATGTCAAATGGACCTTCAAATCTTAAATTTTCATTCCTGGAAAGTTTTATAAACCATCTAATTTCTCCCATCTAAATCCGAAATAAATGATGAATATATACTTAAAGTTATGAAATATAATCACTATATGATAAAGAACACTTACCTAGTTCGAAATCATGAAAAACTCCTTTGAAATCGCCCCCTAAACCGAGTTCTAATTGAGGATTTGTGAAAAATAGAAAAAATCCTGTTTTGGTTCTGTTTTAAGGTCTGGGCGTCAGGCCTTCTTCGCGTTCGCGAAGGGCCTGTCGCGTTCGCGATGAGCAGCAGCCAAGTGACCTTCGCATTCGCGAGATACATTTCGCGTTCGCGAAGGCTTTCACCCACCAGCCTACGCGTTCGCGAGTCCTGTGCCGCGTTCGCGAAGAGTATTACTCAGTTCCCCTCGCTCAGGTCCCAGAAGCCACTCGTTCGCGATACATTGTCGTGTTCACGAAGGGAAGCCCCCCTCCACTTCACGTTCTCGTAGGGTAAAATTCCACCCAGCCCGTTCACTCTCCGCATTCGCGGTTGTGCCTTCGCGAACACGAAGAAGGAAACCAGATGAGAGCTGAAGCTAAAAATAAAACAGATTTGCTAAGTTCCAAACCACCCGTAGCCTATCCGAAATTCACCCGAGCCCTCGGGGCTCCAAACCAAACATGTACACAAGTCCAAAAATATTATACGAACTTGCTCGTACGATCAAAATACCAAAATAACGCCTAGAACTATGAATTGGACTCCAAATCAAATAAAATTTTTAAGAAAATTTTATAATTTCTATTTTAACAACCGAACGTCCGAATCACGTCAAACCAACTCTGTTTCTCTCCAAATTTGGGAGACAAGTCATATATATAGTAATGAGGCAATACCGAATTCCGAAACTAAAATACGGACCCGATATCAATAAAGTCAAATATTGGTCAATTCTTTAAAGTCATTAAGCCTTTAAACTTTAAAATTTTGACAACATGCGATAACTCGAGCTAGGGACCTCCGAATTCGATTCCGGACATACGTCCAAGTCCCAAATTATATACGGACCTACCGAAACTATCAAAACACTGATCCGGGTCTATTTCCTTAAAGTGTTGACCAAATCGACCCAATTGAGTTTTAAAGCTCTATTTCATATTTTAATCCATTTTTCAGATAAAAAACTTTAAGGAAAATTATACGGATTGCGCATGCAAGTCGAGAAATGATAAATAGTACTTTTCGAGGTCTTAGAACATAGAATTAATTATTAAATTTAAATATGACATTTTGGATCATCACAGATTGGTGCCACGTAAGCCTATTAAAAGAGAAAGCACTCTCTATCAAGAATTATTTTCATTCAGGTGCTCGAATTCCAAACAGATACGGAGCCAGGATTTCAACTTTATGAGTTCTGAATTTTAGAACGACGACTTCAAGTACTAACAGTTGAGTCTTAATTAATTTAGTAATTGTCGATTTTTAATAAATTTTTCAACATAAATATACTATTTGAGCAAAAGTTTAGCTTAATGACTTGCTTGGGTCATCTAAGAGGTAAGGCCTCCTCCGATCGACCCTAACTTTCATTATTGAGCTAAAGGAGTTCCCTAGCCCTTCAAGTTTACACGTTGATCCCTCTATGATGGCATTCTTCTTCCTCTCTGACTTTACGATATTATTCTAGCAAAAGCTAGTGATTAGCTGACAGTATCGTATCTCGGCTAAGGGCCGACTCCACTACTTAAGAACCTCTAACTAGGCTTCTAGCTCTGACCCTAACTCTATATCTCTAGTAAAAGTTGAAATTTTTTTATTCATCCGATCACAACTCTTCGTAGTAGCGTATTGTCATCTTTACTCGTGGTTGACTAGCCACTTGTCAATATTTGCATGTATTTTGTTACACTTCTTCAATTTTTGGTATTCAACTAGATGGTCGTTGTCCTTTTTCTGGTCAAAGAGTATTTTGGCTAAATTCTTTATGACCTTTTTAGTCTCACCAATCTAAGGTTTTAGTCAAGATTTCAATCTTGAAAGCTTCAAACTGACTACCTAACGTCCTAGACTTTTGCAACTCGATAGTCAGTATCTTGAACAAAATTTTAGTGCTGGGAATAAAATTAAAGAAAGGGTTTGAGTGAAAGTGAAGGAAATAAGGAATTGCCTAGATTATTCCTAAGTCATAGAACTTATTGGATTGTTGCGAACAGAATGAACGAATGGAGCCTGCTTTGGAAGAAGCAATTTGTTATCGGATATTTTATTGGAAATTATAAGAGCCTCTTTCAATACTCAAAATTTAATATCTAAAGTGAATTTTCAAGAAAGTATTCGAATTTTAGCAAAAGCAACTATTCGGGGTCGTAGTTGAAAGACCTGAACTCAAAATGCGAATTCATAATCCATAAAATTAATGAAAGAATTTACTGTTGTACTTTGAAGCATAATAACCATCTACTATTTATTATCTGTATTGGGTCCTTCTTTATCTGTATTTTAAGGTCTTCGGTACACCTATCGAAAACAATATTTGACAACATCGATAGAGATGTTTAACAATATTATTTTATCTAATTTTTTCCTGAAATGAAAATTATGTCCCTTCTTGAATAATGATTGGAATTGGGGAAAAAATTAATATTTACTTGATTTTCAATTTTTTTAAAATTAAAGCGGGTGATAAAAAGGATGTAAGGTAGTATCTTTTAGCTCGTTGAAATGTTCAACTGGCTTTCATTATAAACAAGAGTAAGGTAAAAATGTACTGCCATTAGTTGTTTACATTAAATCAATAAATATATGACACATGTATTTTTATATAATCACACCTCTTTATAATATTATCCATATATAACAGTCATTCACTATTAAAGCCAAATTTTCCTAAAAACCGATTTTTAAGTTATATTTTACCTTTCTATAATAGTATTTTACCTATTATATACGGTCGAAATCGGGCATACCCGATTTCGTTGGCAGGGGAATTGCCCCGAGGCTAACCTCATAATAGATCGAGCTCGAGCTCGATCATAGAGCATCAAGCCTGGAGATCGAAGTGTTCATTGAGATCGAGACCATCAACAATCGAGATCAAGCATGACTGACTTCGAGTAAGGCGTAATAATGGAATGGCGAGATATCAGTAACCGGTCGAAGATCACGACGGAAATCCCGGAACAGATCAAATCAAAGCGGTTATTAGTTCCAATCATGGGATCTACTTCCGTTATTAGAGTTGTACCTTATTTAGGATTCCTCTATTATATAAAGAGGGATCTCATTCACTTGTAAGGAGGATAATGAGTATTCACTCATAAGAATATATACATACGCTGCTTTCTTTGTTTTACTTACTGTTCATCATTGTTCATCGTTATTTGTTCCATCATATACTGTTCTTATTAACTAATCTCGAGACAATCTCGAATCGAGGTCGAGGCATTGTTTGCAGGCAGATTTGATTTATTTTGTTGTCCAATTTATCTATTTAATTTGTTGTTTATCAATTGGTACTGGTTAAATCACATATCCTTAAAATCATAATATAAGTTTAGTTGTTACTCAATTTTTAGGGTAAACAGTTTGGTGTCCACCGTGGGGTTAAGGATAATAGTGATTGTTCAGTACTAATTCTGGTAAAACACACTATTTTACGCTTGTTCTTGTCAAGTATCTTTGCTGTCAGGTTAAAACATGTCAAACTCACAAAACGCATCCACACACGGTGACAATGGCCTTGGATTCCACGGTGAAAAAAAAGGTGATTGCTTCAGGAGTTGAGGTACTACAGGCTAATCTCGGGGGAGCACCGGTTGTCAACCCAGTCGATGTCAGTTCGCACGTTGCTCTAAATGTGGACCTAGGCGCAGATCTCTATGCGAGTGTACACAGAGAAGGCCGATCTAGTGATCAAGAAACATGGGGCAGAAGAGATGAAGGAGTCAGTCTCCAAGTGATATTCGAGATGCTTTAGGCTCAGCAAGACGTTATTGCTTAGTTATAAAATCAACATAGAGCTCCGAATAGGGTCGAGCCGGAAATTACTCGCCGTATCGAGCCAATACCAGAAAGGTCGAATGGTAACGAATCAGGGACTGATCCTACGGTAATGAAAATGCTCGAGGAGCTCACCAAAAGAATTGAATCAGGGGAGAAGAGAATCGAAGCCAACGATAAAAAAGTAGAGACATACAACTCTCGAGTTGATCAGATACTGGGGGCACCGCCAATCTTGAAAGGGATGGATTCGAAGAAGTTTGTACAAAAGTCGTTTCCTCTAAGTGCGGCTCCGAAGCATGTTCCAAAGAAGTTTCGTATGCCAGACATACCCAAATATAATGGGACCACAGATCCCAACGAGCATGTTACTTAATATACATGCACCATCAAGGGTAACGATTTAGAAGATGATGAAATCGAATCTGTGCTGTTGAAAAAATTCGAAGAGCCTTTTGAAGGGAGCAATGATTTGGTATCACAACCTGCCACCAAATTCTATCGACTTATTTGACATGTTAGTAGATTCTTTCGTAAAGGCACACGCCGGGGCCATAAAGGTCGCAACGAGAAAATCAGACTTTTTAAGGTAAGACAAAGGGATAATAAAATGCTGAGGGAGTTCGTGTCCCGATTTCAAATGGAACGCATGGAGTTGCCACCGGTCACAGATGATTGGGCCATTCAAGCTTTCACCCAAGGGTTGAACGAGCGAAGTTTAATAGCATCACGTCAGTTGAAACAAAATTTGATCGAGTATCCAACTATAACTTGGGAAGATGTGCACAATCAATATCAATCAAAGATCAGGGTCGAGGATGACCAATTAGGAGCCCCTTCCGGTTCAGTACATCCAAACAGGTCGGTAGTTAAAAACCAGAGGGACGTCTATAGGGAGCCAAGATCAAACAGAGACCGATATCAACCATATATCGCATATCGAAGCAACAATGGTTCAGGGTTCAATTCCGCCCAGAATGATCAAAGAAGTGATCGAGGACAGAATTCTCGGGGACTTATGAGCAAAAGTGGTTTTGACAAGTATACCGAACCCACAAAGGCACCTGGGTTATCGGAATATAACTTTAGCATCGATGCATCGAGCATTGTATCGGCAATCGAAAGGATAAAATATACTAGGTGGCCCAGACCCATACAAACCGATCCTTCCCAATGAAACCCAAATTTGATGTGCAAGTATCATGGTACGCATAGTCACAAGACCGAGGATTGCAGGCAATTAAGGGAGGAGGTAGCCCATCTATTCAATGAGGGCCACATTCGAGAGTTCCTCAGCGATCGAGCCAAGAATCATTTTAGAGAAAGGGATGCCAACAGGAAAAATGAACAGGAGGAACCCCAACATGTCATTCATGTGATTGTCGGTGGGGTCGACATTCCATAGGGACCCATATTCAAAAGCACTAAGATATCAATCACTAGGGAAAAACTAACCCGAGATTATGTGCCCGAAGGCACTTTATCATTCAACGACGAAGAAGCAGAAGGCATTTCTCAGCCCCTCAACGACGCTCTAATAATTTCTATCTTATTAAATAAAGTTCAAGTTAAGCGTGTTTTAGTGGATCCAGGTAGCTCGGCGAATATCATCAGATCGAGAGTCGTGGAGCAGCTCGGCCTACAAAATCAAACAGTGCCCGTAACTCGGGTCTTAAACGACTTCAATATGGCCAGTGAAACAACTAAAGGGGAGATTATTCTACCGGTGAACGTGGTTGGAACCATTCAAGATACCAAGTTCCACATAATCGAGGGTGACATGAGGTACAATGCCCTACTCGAAAGGCCTTGAATTCATAATATGAGAGCAGTCCCTTCGACTCTTTACCAAATGATAAAATTTCCGACGTCGGACAGCGTAAAAATAGTATACGGGGAGCAGCATGCTGCAAAGAAAATGTTTGCGGTCGATGAGGTAACACCGATATCGACACTATCAACCTCGGAAAGGTCGAGCATCAAAGGTAAACAGGAAGTCAAATAGCAATCACAGCCAACAGCCTCGACCGAATCGGGAAAGCAGGAGATAGAAGAAGAAGAGGAGGATTTTCTGACCCCTCGAACTTTTATTGTTCCTGAAGATTCTGACGCCACCAAATCAACAGTCGAAGAGCTGGAACAGGATATATTGATCGAGTACCTGCCCGAACGAAAGGTATACCTGGGAACAGGATTAACCCCCGAACTCAGGAAAAAGTTTATTCAATTTCTTATTGATAACATAGATTGTTTTGCTTGGTCCCATTTAGACATGATAGGTATCCCACCGGAGATAAAGATGCATCGGCTAAGCCTGGACCCTAGGTTCAAACCGGTGAAGCAAAAGAGAAGACCCCAATCTGAGATAAAGCACACATTCATAAAGGACGAAGTAACTAAACTTCTCAAAATAGGATCCATTCGGGAGGTGAAATATCTTGAATGGTTAGCCAATGTAGTTGTAGTCCCTAAAAAGGGAAAAAACTTAGAATGTGTGTAGATTATAAGGAATTAAACAAGGCGTGCCCCAAAAATTCTTTTCCACTGCCTAACATCGATTGCATGATCGATGCCACGGCCGGCCACGAGATCCTTACTTTTCTCGATGCCTATTCCGGGTACAATCAAATCCAAATGAACCCGGAAGACTAAGAAAAGACTTCATTTATCACCAAGTATGGAACATATTATTATAATGTAATGTCCTTCGGGCTAAAAAATGCAGGAGCTACTTACTAACACCTAGTAAATAAAATGTTCGAATAACAAATAGATAAATCAATGAAAGTTTATATTGATGACATGCTAGTTAAGTCCCTGCGCGCAGAGGACCATTTGGCTCATTTGCAGGAAACGTTCGAGATTTTAAGGAAATACAACATGAAGCTCAACCCCGAGAAATGTGCTTTCGGAGTCGGTTCAGGCAAGTTCTTGGGCTTCATGGTATCGAATCGGGGGATCGAGATCAACCCCGATAAAATTAAGGCCATCGAAGACATCACCGCCGTGGACAATGTAAAAGCCGTACAGAGGCTAACTGGACGGATAGATGCCTTAGGCCGATTCATTTCGAGGTCGTCGGATCGAAGCCATAGATTTTTCTCTCTACTCAAAAAGAAGAACGATTTCGCCTGGACCCCGGAATGCCAACATGCATTGGAGGAATTGAAGCGATACCTATCGAGCCCACCACTGCTTCACACTCCAAAGGAAGATGAGAAACTTTACTTATACTTGATAGTATCGGAAATTGCGGTAAGTGGTGTCCTAGTTCGAGAAGAGCAAGGTACGCAATTTCCCGTTTATTATGTAAGTCGAACCTTAGGAGAAGTAGAAATTAGATATCCACACTTAGAGAAATTGGCACTTGCACTGATAAGCGCCTCTAGAAAGTTAAGACCATACTTTCAATATCACCCCATATGCGTTTTAACCACTTACCCACTTCGTAATATTTTGCACAAGCCCGAATTATCGGGTCGATTGGCCAAATAGGTCGTCGAACTCAGTGGGTACGATAT
>AWOL01S0003343.1:70836-120491 GCA_000715115.1 Nicotiana otophora
GGTTTTTTTTTTTTTTTTTTTTTTTTTACACATACTAAGGAAATCATCTTTTAGTATTAATTAGTAATAAAATTAATTATATTAACTTTAATTAGTTCATTTAAAATACAATAAATATTTCTTGACTCTTTACTCCAATGACAACTTTAAAAAAAAATAATTTCTTTTTAGTATCTGTAAAATCAAATATTACAAATCACAAAAAAAATAAAAAAAATCAATTAAGGTGACGAGAGGAAGCAAAGTTTAGTTTCCCCGCTAATGACGACCATTGTCCCCTTTTGATATCTTTTCTGGTGCAAATTTCAACATCCAAAAGTGTGTAGTAATTTTTTTGCAAATGATTCCACTTTATGCGTGTCTGCTGGGAACTGAAATGCACCAAAAGTGAACCGCAAATCCCAAAGTCTTTTCATGCCTAACACTCCTACGAGTCAAACAGCCTACTTTTTAGTTTTTTACTATAATCAAATTAAAAGAATTTACCAAGTTAAACGCATTAACTTTTCAAATACTCAAATCATGAGAAAAATTTACCCCGCCTTATATCTATACCAAATCAATTAATGCATAATATATAAGGACATAGTCAGTATATTTTTACCGGTGAAATCTGGGAAGAATAATATATTATGGTCGTGGAGAAGTTATTTCGGATAAACCATCGGCTCAAAAAAATTACTCCCTCCATTTCAATTTAGACGAAGTAGTTTGATTCGGCACGAAGTTTAAGAAAAAAAAGAACTTTTGAAATTTGTGGTCTTAAAAGGTTAGGGGGTAAAAGCTTTGTGGGGCCATGATATTTATGTGGTTATAAAAACTTTCCATTAAGGGTAAAAAGAGTAAAATGAAAAGTTTAAAGTTGAATTATTTTCAAATTTAAAAATGTGTAATTTATTTTGGAACAGACTAAAAAAGAAAGTATCGCATATAATTTGAAACAAAGGAGTATTAATTAATGCGTAATATATGGCAATTAAATTGTTCAAACGTTAACTGGTCTTAGTTTTGACGTGATTTATCATTTATGTATCAATAGTTCTCGAAGAAGTTAACGGCTAAGGTTGAATAGTTCATCTTAGAATTATTATCCATTGTAGAAATTCAATCGATTACAGGAAAGTGACAGATTTAAAACGAAATTAAGAGAATAGTAATAACCTGTGAAAAATGTGGGCCTCATAATTTAACCTTCTGAATGAGGAAAGAAGCCCATTCCAGCTGAGACTCCAATACCTGGGAAATGGAATTGGTAATCGATTCTGAGCCCAGTAAATAAGTGTTACGATTAGGTTTAGGAGCCCAAAATTTATGATAATCAAACCTCAAGCCTAAGCTATAGTTTCCTCTTTTCGAAGAATTTAACGTTAATAGCCTCTAATCCCATTGCTTAAACTAAAAATAACTGGCAGATGTATAGTATATCTATAATATATATTTAACCATGTATAATTATTGTATAATCTATGTATAACGATTAAGAAAAATAAACAATAAAAATGACCGACTATTTATGTAAAGATCCATAGTTTTCCCTAAAACTGGCTACAGAATTAACACGCGGGGAACTTTTTCTCAATACGCCACTTGGCTTCATATCAAGCTTGACTACCATCTTTTTAATATAATTTAAATAACTTTTAATATATTATCTTCTTATCAAGCTTGACTACCACTTGGCTTCACTTTCAAGCATGCTTAATTCTTCAATTGTATAAATTTATCAATATTATATCACTCTATTTACTTACTTACTTTTATTTTTTCAATTTAATATTTTATCTATAATATATAATTAAAATAATTTCATAGTTGATACTAATTTTGATTTGTTACTTCATCCAAAAAAAATATGTTCTTTTATTATTTTTTATAAAATATATCAATATTTTTAATTGTTTTTAACACTATATGAAATAACAAATTAGACTTTTTTTCTATTTTATTTTTAATATAAAGTTTTATTTTTATATTTTTACTATGTTGCTTGTAATTATTTTATAATTATATAAGCTTTATTTTGTATGAATTGATAATGACTTGCGAGACCAACAAAAATGGGGGAAGAGAGGAGAATGTATTTTATTCTTTAAATTAATTCAAATATTTTTGTCTTTCGATTCAAATTTATAAGCTTTATCTCAATTCAAAAAAATTTGTGTATCAATTCAAATATATAAAATGATAATCTAATAAGAATATTAAAGATAGTGTATTTTAGCTTTCAATTTCAAATACATTCTTAGCATTACATATTGTCTATACAATTCTATAATATAGATTTATATTAGATTTGGTAAAAAAATCTAGTTAAGTTTTGTCGTTAAAGTGCGAAATAGCATTTTATCTATATAATATTTAGCTTGACCTCATGATTCACTGTCATTCTTTTAATATAATGATATGAAGTTATATTATGTGTTGGCAACTCCCCAATTTAAAATAGAATAAGTTTCAGAATAAATAATTTTCATTATATAAAAATTATTGTTTCCATAAAAGAAGTAGTTAAGTATGTTTAAACTCAATTCAAAAAGAGCAACTAATTATTGACAACACATAATGTATAATTTGATTTTTGTAAAATTTAAATTAAAAAAGAAACTGATTATTACCTAACCTAACTAACTTTATCCTAAATTGCCAAGTGCCCTATTGTGAGGTTTTCACTTGTGTCACGACCCAAAATCCAAATCGTCGTGATGACACCTAACCCAACCCGCTAGGTAAGCTAATTAACAAAATAATATAATATAATAACACTGAAGTGAATCAAAGATGAGATAACTGAATTTTATACAACTCCCCAAGGACTGGCAGTATAAGTCATGAGCTTCTAAGATTTAGGATTTACAAAGCTAGTATGAAATAAATACATCATCTGTCCGAATGTACATAAATAAATTTTCATAAGTCTAGAGCTACCATGAACAAGAGGCAACTGTAACTGGAATGCCGGTACAACTTCAAATCCAGCTCCCGCCGTGCACAACAACATCAACATCCAATATCTTCACGCAATGTGCAGAAGTATAGTATGAGTATAACCGACCCCATGTACTCAATAAATAACAAACTTAACCTTAGGTTGAAAGTAGTGACGAGCTGAAACAAAGGTCAGAGTCCAACACCAATAGCCAACGACAGTTCATAACAATATAATAAAAGTGGTACAGGAAATAACTCAGAGATATAATATTCAGCTCGTTCACAGTTTCGGAAAATAGGCATACTTTTCAAGTATCACAATGAAAACCCCAAATCTCTTACCGAAAGCACCAAAATATGAGTAAGTTTGTAAAATCGTGATTTTCTTTCCAAAACTTTTCAACAGGTAAATGTTTCATCATCAAATGGCATGAAGAAAAATGCATCTCTATACTTACATGTCAATGTATATGAGAAGTCATGAATGACGTGATACCATACATCATGAGGTAAAAAATGCATCTCTATGCATGTATGTCAAGTGTGCATGTCGAATGCAATACAACATAGTGAATAACCATATGCATACTCTCAGATTATCAATCCACTCAGTCCTCCCAGTCACTCAATCCTCACAGTCACTCAATCCTCCCAATCGCTCGGCACTCGCGCTCAATAGGTACATGCACTCACTGTGGGTGTGCAGACTCTGGAGAGGCTCCTTCAGCCCAAGCGCTATAATGAGCCAATCATGGTATGAATCCGCACGGACAAGTCACAACATTCATGCTAAGCAGCCTAAATCAATAATATGAGATGTGACAATATACAATAGCAGAGACTGAAATATGATATGAAATGATGAATGCGACTGAGTACATAACTGTAATTAAGTAAATAACTCAACAACCGAGAACGACTACTGTGGGTCCTAATAGTACCAGTATATAGCCTAAACATGAAATCTAGCATAAATTACAGCTCAAGTGTTTTAACACATAGAGTACAGTAAAAATATTTAGATAAGATAACTACACAGTTACACGGAATCGACTAAATCACAACTCAAACGGTGCACGCCCACACGCCTATCACCTAGCATGCGCGTCACCTCAACATCAATCACATAACACGTAATTTGGGATTTAATACCCTCAGTACCAAGTTTAAAAGTGTTACTTACCTCGAACAAGCCAAATCCAATATTGAGCAAGCCAAACGATGCTCCAAAAATGCCATCTTGCGTGTACCAACCTCCAAACGGCTCGAAACTAGCCAAAAGTAACTTAAATAAATCAAATAAAGTCTAAGAAAATAATTCCAAATGATAAAGGTTGAATCTTTAATCAAAAGTCCAAAGTCAATCAAAATGTCAAACTCGGTCCCGTGCCACAGAACCTGATGAAACTCATAAAATCCGATAACGCATTGAATTACGAGTCCAATCATACTAGTTTCACTTAAATCCGACTCCGAATCGACGTTCAAAACTCAAATATTCACTCTATGAAACTTTAGGCAAAACCCCTCAATTTCTCTTTAAAATTCACAACCCAATTACCACAAATGAAGATATATTCACAAAATATAACCAAAACCGAGTAGATAACACTTACCCCAATTTATATGATAAAAATCGCCTCAAATATTGTCCAAATCCGAGCTCTCCAACTCAAAATATGACCAAATGAATAAACCCTCGATATCAAATATTTTTGTGCAGTTATCCTGCCTTGTTTCGTGTAACAAACGATTCCAAAACTCACTTTTGATGCTTCCAATGGATTCTTTGTGAACTTCTAGTCAAGTTAGGATTTTGAATCACTCCATTTGACCTTATAATGAAAGAGATATGTTGGTTTCAATATTTAAAAATAGTGCAGATTTTTAAATACGAATTCAATGACAATTTCGTAATTACTCTGAAAACATCTAGCAAACCAATTCTTAGTAAAATGACCATAAATTTCTCATATGATGTTGAAACTTGATGATTCCAGTTGCTATGGTTTCAAAATTACGATACGGATCTAATGCTTCAATCAAAATAGAAATTGGAGCTCATGTGCTTAATGTTGTACCATTTATGCTTGAAGAAACGACGTCGAAACATTAAAAACGAGTGCAACACAATCCAAACCTATCTGAAACTCACCCAAGCCCCTCGGGACCCCGTACGAACATACCAACAAGTCCCATTACATAACATGGACTTAATCGGGGCCTCAAATCACTCATAACAATATCGAAACGACGAATCGTACCTCAAATCAAACTTAATGAACTTTTGAACTTTCAACTTCCAAAACTCGGGCCGAAATATATCAAATCAACTCGGAATGAACTCAAATTTTGCACACAAGTCCCAAATTACATAACAAAATTATTCCAATCCCCAAAACCATAATTCGAACCCGATATCCTCAAAGTCAACTCTCGGTCAAACTTATAAACTTCTCAAACCTTCAAATTTTTAACTTTTGTCAATTAGCGCCGAAACCTTTTTGAAATATTCAAGTGAAAATCCGGGTATACACCCGAGTCCAAAATTACCATCTGGACCTAACGGAACTATCAAAACTCCAATCCGAGGTCAAATACTAAAAAGTCAAACTTGATCAACTCTTCCAACTTTACAGCTTCAATCATGAAATTCATTCTTCCAAATCAATTCTGAATAACCTGAAAACCAAAATCGACGATTCACACAAGTCATAATACATCATACGATGCTGCTCAAGACTTCAAATTGCTGAATGGAATGCATATACTCAAAACTACCGGTCGGGTCGTTACATTCTCCCCCACTTAAACATACGTTCGTCCTCGAACGTGCCAAAAGTTGTTCCTAAGCCGTCAAATCACTGTGTAACCTTACCGTGCACATACTCGAGGGTGATCCCATGTCACCCTAATCCATATAAGCCTGACGACACAACCTATTTGAAGATCCTTAATTCAACTTTAGCCCATAAACCTTAGAATTGAATTTTCAATATTCGAAATTTTCTATAAGGCCCGAATCTCGCATCTACACCATGTATAAACCTGAATAAGCTGCATCAAGCCATAACCATAACCCAAGGCACAATCACATGATATACCACATAACTCCATTACTCATAGCAATAACTCCCGATCACAGTAGCTGCTCAGAATAACCCAATACCTGCAATAAACCTCCTATCAAACAAAACCCCGTTCTAAAACCTTCATACACTGCCGATGATGAAAGAAACACGCAGAAACTCGTAACCATTTATCGGATCAACAAGTCATGGATACCTCTCTCGTCCGATAAGAAACAAAGCCAAACGCTAAGCCGACTTCCGATAGTATTTTCCCATCCATACTATAATCTAATCTGATAGTACCCATTCCAGGTCCAATGACCCCATCTCATCAAACACAACCATTCTATTGACATGCCACACCAATACAACCCTAAGCCACAAACCGTGCAATCCGTGCACCAATAAGCAACAATTCAAATATACTCAATCATGGAAAATAACTCAAACGAGAGAACTGCCCCGCAAACTCAACAAGTATTACCACAATGCAATGCTAAGAACCCATCACACCGTAGGACAAAAACACACATATCTAATACAAGGGATCATATCCTGAATTAACCCATATGCAATGCGTGACCCCATCCAAACACTGGTCCATATAAAATACCTCAAGCCACCATGCTCAAAATTAACCACCACATGCAAATCGACATCAAGTATCCAAGGTGCATGACCATAACCACGGAGAAGCAAATAACTTAATACCACAAACCTGAAAGGACCATAACCAAGGCACAATTAACCATCCCACACCCCAATCACCAAATCACACAAAGTCTGCTATAAGGACCAAACACCATGCGTGCATATAGCCAACAAATCACAACCCTTCGTAGCATAGAAGAGTAATACATAGAACATATTAGAACACGAACAAGCTCAACTCTAACCAAATAACACACCCTTCAACAGTAACGGTGTTGAGTCAACAAATCTGACCCTGTATAGAATACACATCCTCATTGAGCCTATCATTGAGCCCCCAAATCAACCTCGGTCATCCTCAAAGGGATAAATGTCCCTTCAAAAGTCCATAATGACCTAATCGTAGCACGTACTACCATCCAGCTAACTTTGTCCACATCTTCGCAGTCCCCAACCCCGAAACAATCTGCTTCTGAGAACTCCCAGTCTCCAAATCCATAGAACATATGAATCACCATAGCCGATTCCAACTCCACCACTCGAATGACTAACATATCTCTCTTACATAATCATCCCCACGAGAAATACTTCTATAATTATTCCATGCCACATAGAAAAATCTGAACATTAGCAGTCGATCAATCAGGAGAGTACCGCAATACCAATGAAGCATCCGTAAGTCAAAACACAGTGCTCCTTCTGAAATGCGCACACTTCTCAGGCAATACCAAGTAGTAATAGCATTTATCTAGTCATCTGAAACCGTCCATGTTATCTAAGAATTCGTGACCTTCCCTTCAAAACTAAACCGTGACCTTGCACATGTAAATCTCAATCCCACACAACACATCGCATATATCATGACATCATATGAAAAGTACGAGAACCTCATAATCAACTTTGAGTCACAAGCAGAATATAGACTCGGCCAACCAGAAACCCTTAATTTGATCTCATCCAGGAGAAAATCCTACACGCCACATGTTCCTCATGCCAGTAGGAAATATCCACCATGAATCGTGATAGAAATCATCGAGAACTCTTTGGAATCCATTTGCACATAACCAAGCTATCAAAACCGAATCTCTCTAACTCAACCAAGCCACACAGGTCGCCAAAACCTAAGAGCATTGCCACGAAACACTTGTAGAGACTCACCACATCATAAGTACCGAAAGAACCGATCATACCCATTACCGTGCTGATCCAACCTACTATCAAACTGTCATATTTCTCCGAGTTCCTTCTGAATTACCCTCAATGTGACACTTCTCCTTGCCAGAACACCATGATCCTTAACCAAAACTCACCCCACAAGATCCTAGAATAAAATCACACCGCCCTAAGGCCCATAAGCTGTCTTATTCCCCCTTAAGTACCCCAAAAGTACCACAACCGAGACACCCACTATAAAGAGACCTTCTGTGAGTCTAAAGTCCTTTCTTTCACCTTCTGATACTGAAATGTAGAATCTATAATAATATAAAAATATTGCGAGTCCCGATACCATCCAATGTAAATCTCAGTTTCTAGCCATATACCAATCCACAAAATTCTCAATTGCTACATATAAATATTGAATCCCCTAGAACCTTTTCGAGAGTTATCCACTCCGTGCAAATCTCAATTGTACCGATCAAACGGGTTGAACGACATGTGCCCTATTAGCATGACAACACCCAAAGAAGTAACCCCGCCTTAATGCGACCGAGCAAAGTCCTACTCCATGTGCACTACATCTTCCACAATAACAACTCAATCATTCCATGATTCCCATATACCCATAAAGTGTAACATAACCCGTATCCATAAATTCCTTTTACTTGAGTCACCCTCGATCTTAATCTCTGCAAGTCATATCCGATTCACAAGTATGCCTCAAATTGAAACCAGTACAACACATAACCACGCAATCAAATCATCGATAACAGACTTCCCCACTTGGATCAAAGTAATAGAACAAAATACTCGATAACTCATAATACCCATACTCTATTACTCCCATAATTCCGAACCGAAGTTCAACTAAATCCTTCATAAGCTCACATAACACAAACCATATAGTACCTCAAATCATCTACTAAGCTCGCAGCCATCTACATAACAATCAAGTCAACTTTCTCAACCAAATTCAAATTTAAATCTCAACACATATACCCCGCTGATAGAAAATAAACTATCCACACAACATCATAAGGATCACACCTCCGTAGATTACTCTGCATGAGATAACCCACATGCTTAGCCTCAAATTGGAATCTTGCTATACCTTTTTGCAGCCACGATTACTACGCCATCACTTAATCTTCCTGAGTCTGAACTCACAACAAGACATGAAAATCTATTTCGTTCTACAATTAAACAGCATAAAAAATCTTTTAACACACTTGTAACTCGAGACTATACATCGCATCAAGACGAAAATCAAGCACCCAATAGTCCTTCTCACATCCCAAGCAAACTCTTCCTGTCACATTCAAACCATCTGAACACATCCCGCAGTCACATCATACTCACCATATGGTCATCCAACCACTCATCGAGCCACAAAATTCATTAATAGGGACACTATCAGACTTATAAGTCCAAAAGCACATGCTCACACAGCTGAAATCCCCGTGCTCAAGCTATGGCCAAAACCCGGCCTCAAGTCCTCCAGACTGGCCTATCATCAGCACGCCAAAATCACATCTCACATCTCATTTATGGAATCACAAGCCGTCGATGTACAACTGATACTGAGCGCTCACATACGCATACGAATGCATGGAAGGGATTCAAAGAGATATGCTTGAAGTTGAATCAATGTCGCACGATAAGGAAAGAAAGATAGGAAGTTTATCCTAAATGCCCTGTAGCCTCTCGAAGATAGGTATGGACGTCATCATACCGATCCGCAAGACTCTACTAGACATTTGCTCATAACTTGTAGAATCTATGAACCTAGAGCTCTAATACCAACTTGTTACAACCCAAAAATCTAAATCGTCGTGATGACACCTAACCCAACCCGATAGATAAGCCAGTTAACAAAATAACATAATATAATAACACTGAAGTGAATCAAAGATGAGATAACTGAATTTTCTACAACTCCCCAAGGATTGGTAGTACAAGTCATATGCTTCTAAGATTTAGGGTTTACAAAGCTAGTATGAAATAAATACATCATATGTCCGAATGTACATAAACAAATTTTCATAAGTCTAGAGCTACCATGAACAAGAGGCAATTGTAACTGGAACGCCAGTACAACTTCAAATCTAGCTCCCTCCGTGCACAACAACATCAACATCCAACATCTGCACGCTAGGTGCAGAAGTATAGTATGAGTACAACCGACCACATGTACTCAATAAGTAACAAACCTAATCTTAGGTTGAAAGTAGTGACGAGTTGGGACAAAGGTCAAGGTCCAACACCAATAGCCAATAACATTTCATAACAATATAATAAAAGTGGTACAGGAAACAACTCAGAGATATAATGTTCAGCTCGTTCACAGTTCCAGAAAATAGGCATGCTTTTCAAGTATCGCAGTGAAAAACCCAAATCTTTTACCGAAAGCACCAAAATATGAGTAAGTTTGTACAATCATGATTTTCTTTCCAAAACCTTTCAACAAGTAAATGTTTCATCATCAAATGGCATGAGGAAATATGCATCTCTATGCCTACATGTCAATGTTTATGAGAAGTCATGAATGACGTGATACCGTACATCATGAGGAAAAATATGCATCTCTATGCATGTATGTCAAGTGTACATGTCGAATGCAATACAACATACTGAATAACCATATACATATTCTCAGAGTATCAATCCATTCAGTCCTCACAGTCACTCAATCCTCCCAATCTCTCAGTACTCGCACTCGCACTCAATATGTACCTGCGCTCACTGTGGGTGTGCAGATTCCGGAGGGGCTCCTTCACCCAAGCACTATAATGATCCAATCATGGCATGAATCTGCACAAACAACTCACGTGCTGCACGGACAAGTCACATGCCATAGTATCAATATCTTTATCCGCACGGACAAGTCACATGCTGCACGGACAGCTCACGTGCTATAGTATCAATAACCTCACAATTAGGTTATCAGCCTCACTCAGTCATCAATCTCTTCAGTCTCTCAGGATCACAACACTCATGCTTAGCGGCCCAAATCAATTATATGAGATGTGACAATATACAATAACAGAGGCTGAGATATGATATGAAATAATGAATGCAACTGGATACATAACTGCAATTAAGCAAATAACTCAACTACCAAGAACGACCACTATGGGTCCCAATAATACCAGCATATAGCCATGTGATTTCTAGTATAAATTACAACTCAAGTGCTTTAACACATAGAGTACAGTAAAAATATTCAGAGAAGATAGCTACACAGTTCTACGGAATCGACTTAATCACAACTCACACGGTGCACGCCCACACGCCCGTCACCTATCATGCGCGCCACCTCAACATTAATTACATAACACGTAATTCGGAGTTTCATACCCTCAGCACCAAGTTTAGAAGTGTTACTTACCCCGAACAAGCCAAATCCAATATCGAGCAAGCCAAACGCTGCTCCAAAAATGCCATCTCGCGTGTACCAACCTACGAATGGCTCGAAACTAGCCAAAACCAACTCAAATACATCAAAGAAAACCCAAGGAAATAATTTTAAATGATAAAGGTCGAATCTTTAATCAAAATCCCAAAGTCAACTATAATCCAATAACTCATTGAATTACGAGTCCAACCATACTAGTTTCACTCAAATCCGACTCCGAATCGACGTTCAAAACTCAAAATTTCACTCTATGAAACTCTAAGTAAAAATCCCCAATTTCTCTTTAAAATTCACAATCCAATTACCAAAAATGAAGATAGATTCATGAAATATAACCAAAACCGAGTAGAGAATACTTACCGCAATCCATATGGTGAAAATCGTCTAAACAATTGCCCAAATTCGAGCTCCCCAACTCAAAATATGACCAAATGAACAAACTCTCGATATCAAATATTTTTGTCCGGCTGTTCTGCCTCGTTTCGTGTACCAAACGATCCTGAAAACTTACTTTTGATGCCTCCAATAGATTCCTTGTGAAATTCCAGTCAAGTTAGGCTTTTGAATTACTTCATTTGATGTAACAAACCAATTCTCAACACAAACACATACTTGTATATTATAATGGCTGGACGGAATTACACTCAAGTAGGAAATACTATTAGAATGAACAACTACAATTAACTGGGAATTAAAGGAACAAGAAAATGATAAACAGAAGGGGATGAGAAGTTTCAGACATTGGAAGAATAGAGATGATGAGCACAGACCTTGCCTAAGCATAATCACCATTCGCATGCCCTCTTCCTTACACAATCTGATAATTATAACAACTATATTTCCTCTAGCGCAGTAACTCTTTGACACGTGTACTTTCAACCTGGGTCCCAATGGTTATCCAATAACCTTGTTTTGGGCTGTTTAATCATTTGACCCCAGCTAAAACCATTCTCAGGCCCAAGTGCCTCATTTTATTCGGCCATATTCACAACAATACCTCTGCCCTCAATAAGAACCTTGTCCTCAAGTTTCGGGTTAAGAATAGTGTTAGTAGCACGCACTCCGCTAATTGCCTTTAGACAAAGGTGTTTTGGATAATAGAATAAAAAGAGTTGATCTATCACAACTTTGGCAATGTGACATGAGATGGTTGTCACTGTAGTATTGACAACCTTTGGCACAACATCACCACAAATCATGGATAATTCTCGCCAAACCATAAGGCAGCAAGTGAGGAGCTTTGCAAGGAGAGGGTCACACTTGACTTAAGCTTCATGGATAATTCTCTCTCAACCAGCATCAAGAGCACTGATGGCTTTAAGAAGAAGGATGATCTTGGTGTGTTGTAAAAGAACTCTTTGTCCACATAGGATCATGGCACCTATATATCCTGAAAAAAGGAGAGCAACCCTCGTGTACATATGACATATGACCATTCCCAAGAATAGATACATATATTACGCTCATTTTGCAAAATTTTACCCTTAATAGATATGTTTCAGTTGACTTATTCCCTCTCACTAATACACAACATAGTTCTTTAGGAGAACAACAGTTTACAAGAGCCAAAGTTACTCCCAATTGTCGTTGACTACAGCCTTTGACAAAGAAGACATCACTATAATGTAGAAATTTGATAATCTCAGAAGTCATACAATGAGCATCATTGGTGTATACCGGTTTTATCTCCTCAACATAGTTTATATTCCCAACTGCAGTGAAAAACCTAGTTCCAACAAGTCCAACTACATTAAAATGGGCATCACATCAAATTTGTAACATCAGTTCATTGAACGTGGATTTAGGTGGACCAAGTGCAAGCATGTCCCCAATTATAGCAACTCGTGTACTTATGCAATCGACGTTTCGTAACAACTCAATGTCATCCTTGGCCAAAAATAATTCACCAGAGGAATCAGTTACAAGAAGGAATACCACTATCTTCAGTGAACAGGGAAGAGAGCATTTATCGAACACCTTGACCTCATTTGAAGATGCATCTTTTGAATCATATTCCATAGCATCAGCAAGGACGTTAGCATCTGATCGCTCAGTAGTAAAACAGACCAGTGACAGATCGGCCAAACTCACCACCAGACCTGCTAAGCTCCGTTGTGGAAATCGTAACCGCAATCTTGTCGTAAAATGCTTCTAATCCAGGAATTGTTTGGTCCAATGCAACAAAGTGAACCAAGTAAGAGCTTCACCATCAAGGTAGAAGTAAGGAAGAGATAGCCAATCCTTCTCGGGGAAGCCAAGGTAGGCGAAGTACTAGTCGGCCCAACAAATCCAACTCTTGAGGTTGCCGCTGCCGTTGAATCGATTTAGTACCGCCATTGGAGTACGATGAATGAAAGCACCAATGTAACAAATCAATTCTCAACACAAACACAGACTTGTATATTATAATGGCTGGACGGAATTACACTCAAGTAGGAAATACTATTAGAATGAACAACTATAATTAACTGGGAATTAAAGGAACAAGAAAAGGATAAACATAAGGGGATGAGAAGTTTTAGACATTGGAAGAATAGAGATGATGAGCACAAACCTTGCCTAAGCATAATCACCATTTGCATGCCCTCTTTCAACAACTACATTTCCTCTAGTGCAATAACTCTTTGACACATGTATTTCAACCTGGGTCCCAATGGTAGTCCAATAGCCTTGTTTTGGGCTGTTTAATCATTTGACCCCAGTTAAAACCATTCTCAGGCCCAACTGCCTCATTTTGTTCGGCCATATTCACATCATTTGACCTTATTGTCACGACCCAAAATCCCACCACAAGCGTCGTGATGGCACCTAATCTCTAAGACTAGGTAAGCTGATTTCTATTACATTCTGAAGCCATTTTAAAAAAAAAAAATTAAATAAGTAACCAAAACTAACAGCGGAATAAATATGAATATACAACCTCCCAAGACTGGTATTACTGAGTCACGAACTCTAACTGAATACATGGAATGATCACGGGGAGTGAATATACAATATTGTTTGATTACAAATTAACAGTACAATGAAATGAAAGGACTCCAAGGGACTGCGACGACCAAACAACTCTACCTTGAATCCTTACGATCCCGCTTTAACTCTGCTCAAGTCCGTTATCTTCAATACCTGGCTCTGTACAAAATGTGCAGAAGTGTAGAGTGAGCACACCACAGCGGTGCCCAGTAAGTATCATGACTAACCTCAATGGAGTAGAGACGAGATACAGTCAAGACACTCACTAGTCAAATAACATGTGCAATATAATATACAAAATAATAGGAAACAAATAATAATAAAGGCAGGATAAAANTCTATATCCACCCTTATCGCTTCTATATCCACCCTTACCGCTCCGCCCAAACAATATCAATAGCCAACAAACATAATAGTGAAATGCCACCCTTATAACCACATAATATCAACGGTGAAATGCCACCCTTATCTCCCCAAAATAACAACTCACACAATACAATAATTTACACGGGAAGTTATCACAACAACATAACAAAAATCAATTCATATCACAATTTGCCCAATGGCCACAACCAAATTTCAAAGCTACAACCAAGTCAATTAATTTCATAGCAAATAGCCAAATGCTCCACAAAATGTGTACAACACCCAAAAACAATCAATAGAGATAGAAATTACTTGACATAAAGCAAAGTCTTTATAAAATATCAAATTTTTAATAATTATATAAACACCTCTTATTAAGCTCATTTAATTAATTATTTGCAGAGGAGAAAATCCAAGATGAAATTAAATTCCAATAACTATCAAACCAGCAAATTTACGAAATTTTATAAATAATCAAATAACAATCACATCACATTGTAATATAACAACAGAGTCAACAACAAGGGTTTAGGCACGACAAGTAGATGATTAAATATATGCCAACAATTATCTAATTTACTACACAATATGCTCAAGACTTTAATTCAATAAGATTTGCACTTATAAACCAAGTACGTACTCGTCACCTCGCGTACAAGGTTTTCAGTTATCCAAGTTGCACATAAGACTCAATGCCTAAGGGGAATTTCCCCCACTCAAGGTTAAGCAAGAAACTTACTTTTTTGAAGTTAGGCCGATATTCCAAAATAGCCTTCTTGCTTGAATTGACCTCCGGACAGCTCAAATCTATTCAAATTAATTGTATAACTTCATTAAAATTCATCGAAAATAATTCCGAATAATAATACGTCGACTTAAAAATTTATTCCAAAAAGTCAACAAAAGTCAACGCGGGGCCCGCCCCGCGAAACCCGACATAATTTTCATGAAATTCGAACACCCATTCCGATACGAGTTCAACCATATCAATTTTATCGAATTCCAATAACAAATCGACCTCCAAATCTTAAATTTAAACCAAGAGGGTTTTCTAAATTTCTCAACCTAATTCACTAATTTAGTGATAAAAATAACAATAGATTCATGTAATTTAACCAAAATCAAGTTAGGAATTCTTACCCCAATGTTTTCCTTTAACAACTCTCGAAACATCGCCTCACCCGAGCTTCCTTGGTCCAAAAATGGAAGAATGACACGAATTTGGACTTTATTCTACTGCCCAGGGGTTTGTTCTTCGCGTTCGCGAGACTCCCCTCGCGTTCGCGAAGAACAAATTCTTCAAAAGTCATTTTCAAACTATTCTCAGTCAGCCTCTAGTATAATGGTTATAACATTTTGTACAAACTCCAAATGATGAATGGTTTGACTTTCTGAAAACTAGACTCCAAGGGCTATAACTTTTATTTGTTGTTCATCTCCCAATTCCTTATAGATTACGAGATATAAGCTTTCAAAGTCAGCTCTATACAACAAAGATTTCCAAACTCTTCCCGGACAGCCTATAGTGTATCCACCATAACTTTCTATACACAACTCCAAATGACAAATGGTTACCTTTCTGAAAACTAGACTCCAAGGGCTATAACTTTTATTTGTTGTTCATCTCCCAATTCCTTATAGATTACGAGATATAAGCTTTCAAAGTCAGCTCTATACAACAAAGATTTCCAAACTCTTCCCGGACAGCCTATAGTGTATCCACCATAACTTTCTATACACAACTCCAAATGACAAATGGTTACCTTTCTGAAAACTAGACTCCAAGGGCTATAACTTTTATTTGTTGTTCATCTCCCAATTCCTTATAGATTACGAGATATAAGCTTTCAAAGTCAGCTCTATACAACAAAGATTTCCAAACTCTTCCCGGACAGCCTATAGTGTATCCACCATAACTTTCTATACACAACTCCAAATGACAAATGGTTACCTTTCTGAAAACTAGACACAAAGGGCTATAACTTTCATGTATGGATTATCTCCAAATTCCTTATAGATTGCGAGATATCCGCCTCTAAATTCAAATGGCGAACAACAAAATTTTCTTCTTCGCGAACGCGAGAACCTCTTCGCGAACGCGAAGAATAAAGTCCTAACAGCAAAATCATTCTTCGCGAAGAACAACACCAGAACCAGTAACCAGCAGTATCAAAACACCCAAACTTGGTCCGGAACCACCCCGAATCAAATCCGAGGCCCTCGGGACCCCGTCCAATCGTACCAACCAGTCCCAATACATAACACGAACCTGCTCGAGGCCTCAAATCACATCAAACAATATCATAGCCACGAATCATACCCCAATTCAAGTCTAATGAACTTTGAAATTTTAAATTCTATAACCTATGCCGAAATACATCAAATCAATCCGGAATGACTTTAAATTTTGCAGGCAAGTCCCAAATAACATAACGGAGTTGTTTCAACTCTCGGAATCTCATTCCGACCCCGATATCAAAAATTCAACAAATGGTTACCTTTCTGAAAACTAGACACAAAGGGCTACAACTTTCATGTATGGATTATCTCCAAATTCCTTATAGATTGCGAGATATCCGCCTCTAAATTCAAATGGCGAACAACAAAATTTTCTTCTTCGCGAACGCGAAGAATAAAGTCCTAACAGCAAAATCATTCTTCGCGAAGAACAACACCAGAACCAGTAACCAGCAGTATCAAAACACCCAAACTTGGTCCGGAACCACCCCGAATCAAATCCGAGGCCCTCGGGACCCCGTCCAATCGTACCAACCAGTCCCAATACATAACACAAACTTGCTCGAGGCCTCAAATCACATCAAACAATATCATAGCCATGAATCATACCCCAATTCAAGTCTAATGAACTTTGAAATTTTAAATTCTATAACTTATGCCGAAACACATCAAATCAATCCGGAATGACTTTAAATTTTGCAGGCAAGTCCCAAATAACATAACGGAGTTGTTCCAACTCTCGGAATCGTATTTCGACCCCGATATCAAAAATTCAACCCCCCGGTCAAACTTTCTAAAAATTCGACTTTCGCCATTTCAAGCCTAAATTGGCTGCAGGCCTCAGATTCACGGTCCGGACATGCTCCTAAGTCCAAAATCACCCAACGGAGCTAACGGAACCGACGAAACTCTATTCCGGAGTCGTCTTCACACAGTTCCGACTACGGTAAAAATCCTAAGGCTTAAGCTTCCATCTCAGGGATTAAGTGTCCCAAATCTCTCTGAATCATCCGTAAATCAAACTCGACCGCACACGCGGGTCATAATACATATTGCGAGGCTCCTCGAGACCTTAAGTCACTGAACGTAGCGTAAATTCTTAAAACGACAAGTCGAGTCGTTACACTTATAATGAAGGAGATGTGTTGGTTTCAATATTTGGGAATAAGCCAGATTTTTATATACGAATTCAGTGGCAATTTCGTAATTACTCTGAAAAATCTGGCAACCCAATTCTTAGTAAAATGACCATAAATTCCTCATACGATGTCGAAACTTGACGATTCTAGTTGCTGTGATTCCAAAATTACGATACAGATCTAATGCTTCAATCAAAATAGAAATTGGAGATCATTTGATTAATGTGGTACCATTTATGCTTGAAGAAACGACGTTGAACATAAAAAACGAGTGCAACACAACCCAAACCTATCTGAAACTCACCCGAGCCCCTCGGGACCCCGTCTGAACATACCAACAAGTCTCATAACATAACATGGACTTACTCGAAGCCTGAAATCATGCATAACAACATCGAAACGACCAATCGCACCACAAATCAAACTTAATAAACTTTTGAACTTTCAACTTCCAAAACTCGCGCCGAAATAAATCAAATCAAGTCGGAATGAACATAAATTTTGCATACAAGTCCCAAATGACATAACTAAGTTATTCCAATCCCCGAAATAATAATTCGGACCTGATATCTTCAAAGTCAACTCTTGGTTAAACTTATGAACTTTCCAAACCTTCAAATTTTTAATTTTCGCCAATTAGCGCCGAAACCTTTTTGAAATATCCAAATGCAAATTTGGGCATACGCCCGAGTCTAAATCACCATCCGGACCTAACGGAACCATCAAAACTCCAATCCGAGGTCAAATACTAAAAAGTCAAACTTGGTCAACTCTTCCAAGTCTAAATCTTCAATCATGAAATTCATTCTTCCAAATCAATTCCGAATAACCTGAAAACCAAAATCGACGATTTATACAAGTCATAATACATCATACGATGGTGCTCAAGACTTCAAATAGCTGAACGAAATGCATATGCTCAAAACGACTGGTCGGGTTGTTACAACTTGCCTTAATGTGGAGGCATTTTCCTTTCCTTTTAATAATTTAACTAGTATAACACTCGCGCGATGCGCGGAGAATATAAATCATGTTGTGTGATCTAATTTGTTTGACAATATTATATCATATTGCTTGAATTAAATTTTAATTTTCTTTTTCTTATCCAATGAAACATGACCAATAAGAAAAAAAGATGAAATTAGAAAAAGATTCATGTGGTCATCGAATAACTTTTCAGTTCCTCACTTTTCTTTATTACATAATCTACTATATTTATTAATATTTTATTTATTATTATGACATTTTATTAGCTCGTTGCTTGACTTAATATTTTTGTTAAGTATCGCTTTTAAATATAATTATAGATATAAATATATATATATATTTTTCTTACTCCTAAACTTTTTCTTGAAACACTTTTTCCATTGTACATTTTCATTTGAATTCGTCAAAAATATAAACTAATTTTTCTTTATTAGTTATGAATCTACCAATTTTTTAAATAATTAGTATTTTTGTATTATATTCCTAGAAATTAAGTTTTTCTTCTCATTTGACTTTTTATTAAAATTTTGATTTTTAAGATTTAATTATTAAATCTAATTATCTTTTAAAACTATGATTTATTGCTTGATATTCTTTTATTACCTAATATTTTTGAATTTTGACTTTATCTATTAAGATTTAAGTTATACGATATTTTAGATATGCATGAGTTTTGTCATTATAACTCAAAAATATTTTTTGATTTAAAATTCTAATACATATTACCATTTTGTAATTTGAAATTCTCACAAGGTAGGGGTAAGGTCTGCGTACTCACTACCCTCTCCAGACCCCACAGTGTGGGATAATACTGGGTATATTGTTGTATTATCATTTTATATTTTGTAGCATTTTTTCTTCTTTTGTTCATCGATTATCGTTATTGATTTATTCGTTGCTCGGTATGATTGCACTATCATGTGAATTTTTTATTAGTTTGTCTTTAGATTTAATATCCTTGCTTATTACCTCCTTTAATATAATATAAATAATTTAGATTTCCTACTCCTAACAAAGTTGATTATTAATTTATTACTCTCTTACTTGAAATTCATTCATTGTTCTATATCTTTTTTATTTTTGACTTTATCTATTATAGTTTTAGTTATGTTTTATTATTTGTATGAACTTTGTCATTATAATTTAAAAGATACTTTCTTATCTCAAATTCAAATAAGTTTTATCTCTACAATTTTATAATAAAAAATTTTATTTTTCTTATGAGTAAATTTATTTATCCGTCAATTCAAATTCTTTCATTGTTCAATATTATTTGATTTTGATTTTATTAAGATTTTAATTACGTGATATTATCTATTGTAGTTTTTCTTCATAATTGAAAAATCACTTTCTCATCTCAAATTTAAATAAGTCTTATCATTCTATATTTATTTTTTATTTTTTCTCAATACGCCACTTGGCTTCATATCAAGCTTTCCTACTATCCTTTTAATATAATTTAGATAACTTTTAATATAATATCTTCATATCAAGCTTGACTGCCACTTGGCTTCACTTTCAATCTTTCTTAATTCTTCAATTGTCTAAATTTATCAATAATATATTAATTATTATTTAGTTAAATTCTTTTAAATTCAAAAAAAAAAACTAATTATTACCTAACCTAATTAATTTTGTCCTAAATTGTCAAGTGCTCTATTGTGAGGGCCACTTAGCTTAATGTGGGGGCTTTTTTCTCTTCTTTTAATAATAATTTAATAAGAATATTAAAAATTATGTAGTTTAGCTTATTTCAATTACTCTTAGCATTTCAAATTGTATATACAAATCTATAATATATATATTTATATTAGATTTTGTCATAAAATCTCGTTAAATTTTGCCTTTAAAGTGCGAAGTAGCATTTTTCAATATGATACTTGGCTTGATCACGTTTACTATCATTCTTTTAATATAATATATGAAGTTATGTTATATGTTGACAACTTCCCGATTTAAAATAGAATAAGTTTCAGAATAAATAATTTTTAATGTATAAAAATTATTTTTTCCGTAAAAAAATAGTTAAGAATGTTTAAATTCATATTCAAAAATAGTAACTAATTATTAACAACACATAATACATAATTTATTTTTTTTAAATTTAAATTAAAAAAAAACTAATTATTACCTAACATTACTAACTTTGTCCTAATATCAAGTAGCCTATTGTGTTGCTGCTACTTGGCTTAATGTGGAGGCTTTTTTTTTCTCCTTTTAATAATATATAGATAGATATAGATAGATTTACAATACGATTAGGTTACTTAAAAATAACTAGGCATTGTATATATAACAGAAAAAAGAAATAAATTAAATGTTACAACTAGCACTCAATTTAACAATTGGTATCAGAGCAGGTTTTCAAAATTAGGTTTTCCAAAATGAATGCGCCACCCGAAATTAATGAAGGACAGTCGATCCAACCCTCAAATAGAGTATTAGAACGAAAATAAAATAAAATAATGAACTATGCAGCATATATAGAGCATCAAATTATTTTTTGATAATAAGAAGAAGATATGACGTATCTTTCTCGAGTAGCAGTCATAAGAGAAACTTTGCATTTGAAATGGAATCTAGGGAAATGGAGAGCTTTCGCCCATAGAATTCCGGTTGTCCTGCTGGTGAATGGAAATCAAATGAAGATGGTGACTTTATGAAACTATGATTATTTTTCAACAGGCTCTAAATACGATTATTCATGAATTTCTTCCAAAAACTGGTGTGAATGTATTAACTAGATACTTGTCCTAGTATGCAAAAGATGATAAAAAAAAGATAAGATAGGGTAAAGAGATGGGATTTTAATTATATTTATTAAAAAAGTAAATTATACGTAGTATGTATATAAGAAACAAGTCTTTCATTAATTAATTTGGTATAAACACTTGTACGGATAAATTCTTCTCGGGTTTCACTATTTGTAAACACATGTCATGTTTATTCTTACCAGTATTAATATTTGTTTAGGTAGTGAATGAAACAGTTAAAATTTCTTCTCATTGCAACTTTTCTTAAATATAAAATTAAAATGTTGAGAATATCCTTTTATTTATATATTTTTATAGATGTTTTTGCCTTTATGTCCATTAGACACTTGAAGTTACTTTAACCAATTTGGATTTATTTAATTTACAGGGAAATGCAATGTTAAACTGCTCAAACTGGAACTGTTCAAAGCAAAATGCACTGATTTCAAATTGAATTTGCTCTTATTGACAATAAAGTTCAAATGTACTCTTAACACCACAGCAACAACCTAGTAAAATCTCACAAGTGGGATCTGGGGAGGGTAGTGTGTATACAAACCTTACCCCTACCCCGAAGGAGTAGAGAGGCTGTTTCCAATACACCCTAGGCTCAAGAAGACGACAAGAGACTGTAGATCAATGACAGCAGAAGCTAGAAAGATAATTCGAGCAACGTAAGAACCAGAAAATAGATAGAAAAACAATAAATGAACTCTTTAACACATGATTAAATTTCAGTAGCTTAGGAGCTTCTCTTATGGTAACAAGAGTTGGCAAGATTTTCCCATCTTTATGGATAGGGAGAAGAACCTCAGAAAACATTTGGCTTCACCCTTTTAACTGGCTAACTTTAAGATAATTCAACAGGTTGAATCCGCCATATATCTCTTGCGTATTGATGAATTGTTCGATCACTGCTAAACTTGGACGATCCAGCTGTGTTCAAGATCGACATTTTGGTCCATTTCTGCATTCATTTCAACGACACATGTTTTAGAGACAATACCAATTGCTAGCCAAGCTTCTCTTCACGTTCGAATGAATGACATAAAGGAACTCTTTCCTAATCATAGGCATGATCTTTCGAAAAGATAAGCTTGATAGTATCCTAATGCAATGCTAATCATATGGTGCAGGTGTTTCCATTTGACTTCTAATTGTCTACTTATAGCAGTAGCTATAAAAGTGACAACCAGTTTGATTATAGAAAAGGAAGAAAAGAAAAGCATTGAAATCCAATCCTCTACAACAGCCAATTGGGTGTGCGAACAAAGCCCCTTATTGGTAGTTGATGTGTGGCTATAATTCCATAGTTTCGTACATTATGTGCCTTGCATTTTACATGCTTTAATGATAAATTACACTTTATTTGTGCATAATAGAGTCTATTTTATATGTAGGTGAATTGGAGATGAAAGTAGAGCAAAATGGATACTTAAACGTTGAAAGTATGCTCGAGAACTGTGAAAAGGAGAGACCTGGCGAGGCCAGCCTAAGGCCAGGCTGGACCAGGCTTTAGCCTGGCGAGGCCAGCCAAATTCCAAGCGTTAGGCTGGCGACGCCAGGCCCGAGGCCAAGTCCAATCCGACTTTTGAAGACTTAATTCGTTCCGGGTTTGACTAAGACTCGACCCGCACGTTTAGGGTTTCTTCTACACATATAAATAGACCTAAAAACACCACTTGGAGGGTTTTTTTTTTCCAGCATCCACGTTTTTGAGCAGCTAGAGGCAAGAAGAGCTGGTGGAATCACCCCTTGGAGTTAGAACCATCTATTTCTACATCTTTTCATCATTACTCTGTATTTTAATTATGCAAAATATTTAGGATGTTGTTACTATGAGTATGAGTAGCTAAAATTCTAATCTAGGGTTTTGATTGAACCTATTGAAGGGTGATATTTTTGTTACGTTAATATAGATTTGCCGTAGTATTTTCTATATTTGTTCAACTATATTATTCTTGTGGTTGATTGAAGGGCCCTTCAATCAGCTGTGCCTATTTAGTATGTATTACTCGGGAGAGAGTGCATATTTAGGTAGTTGTTGAACAACATCACTCCTAAACGTATATGAGGGATCAATACGGAGGTTTAAAGGTGGGATTAGGGATAACGAAACCTTGGTGCGATCTGAGTGAGCTGTACTTAATGTCAGCTAGCGTAATTCGGGAGAATATGTCTAGTAAATTGTGGTAATTACTCGGGAGAGAGTTACGACAGTTAGAGTGCTCATGATCGGTAGAGAAGACTTAGGCAAATTTATAGGAAACATAGCGGAAAGGATTCCGACAATAGGGGAAATCACAACCTTAGATCATTCCAATTCTAGTTTACAACCTGTTCGTAGTTAGTTGTTAATTATTACTTTTTCATTACGTAATATTTAGTTAATAAAACCCAATATGTTACTTAAATATTTCTGAAGATTGATTGTGTGAATTTGTGCGAGTCTAGTAGCTGTGTTTGATAGGTTAATTCCTTGTGGGATTCGACTCCGGACTTGTAAATCGGATTATATTTGCAACGACCGCTTAATTCTTTTTATAAGGCATAGTTGGGCGTGATCAAATTTTGGCGTCGTTGCCAGAGACTTAACGGTATTAATTACAGCTAAAAGAAGTGGTAGAATTCTTAGTGTAGTCAATTTTCTCATTTTAAACCAAATACATTAAAATTTTAACGTTTGTAGTGAGAATGAACCAAACATTCGGGGTGGGTGCCTCTTGTACCAGAAACAACATTATATGATTGGGCACAACCCACCGCCGACAATCTGGCAACCACAATTGCAGTCCCTCAGATACAAGCAGAATCATTCCAAATCACAAATAACATGCTACATTTGTTGCAGAACACGGGACTGTTCTCAGGGTCACACATTGAATATCCTTAGCAACACTTGAAGAATTTCATGTCAATATGTTTAATGCAAAGGCAACCTAACGTAACACCGGACGCAATAAAGCTTTTGTTGTTCCCATTCTCGCTGACAGGAGAAGCTCAGACTTGGCTTAATTCACTCCCCATAAATTCCATCACTACTTGGGAGGAATTAGTCAAGCAATTTTTGAACAAATTCTACCCACCAAATAAAACTGCCCAACAGATTGATGATATATTAAGCTACAGGCAGAGACCAACAGAATCACTACAAGAAACATGGGAGAGGTTCAAGGGCATGCTGGTTAAGTGTCCACATCATGGTATTCCAGATCAGATGTTGGGGCAGAGATTCTACATTGGATTGGCTGACAGCTTAAAGGCCAATGTTGATGCTTCAGCAGATGGAGCATTTCTGAGTAAAACATTCCCAGAATGCAAGATCCTACTTGATAAGATGGCACAAAACTCAGGATGGATGACTAGAGCCTCCACGATCACTCTGGTAGTTCACTCAGTGGCGTTGGACCCAAACAACTCCATAGCTGAGAACATGGCCACTCTAATGACACAAATGAGTATCCTCACCAAAAAGATTGATGAATCAGGCCTGACACAACTAATGGGGGCTTATGTACACCATGCATTAACCAACCATATGTTTGCTCGTGGAGTGCGGAAGGTGACAACTAGCAATATCATGAAGATATGAACTATGTAGCCAACTATGGGGGACAGAGGCAAGGTGGTCTGAATTGGGGTCAACATAATCAACAATGTAGACCAGCACAACAGCAGTACAATAAAAACAACAATCCTGGAGCTATGCGACCAATGGGTCAAGTTGCGCCTTACCAAAGGCAACATGGCTACATCCAGCAAAATCAGCAGCTGACTTATCAACAACCTCAACAACAACAGATTATGAGACCAGAGGATGGGTTTATTAAACTTGAGGGAATGCTGCAACAATTGATTGGGTCCACAGAAAAAATGCAACAGAGGGTAGACTCGCATGAATCAGCGATAAAGGATATTGAGATTCAATTGGGACAGATTTCTATGGCCCTAAACAATTGTCCCGAAGGGGCGTTACCTGCAGATACACAAGTCAATCCAAAAGAACAAGGCCCGAAACAGCTTATGGCAGTGAGTCTACGAAATGGTAGATACCTAGATCTGGAGCAAGAGATGGCTCGCGAAAGCCGGCCTACTGAAACACTTGTGCCTATACCCATCGAGATAGATGACTCAACAGGGTTAACATAGGTGATGGCACAACATGCGCCAGCCGAAACAAGCAAAGAAAAAGAAGTCGCGAAGGAAACTGAGTCAGAGCAAGAGAAGGCAACAGAAACAGTGCCAGAGCAGGTTCAAAATCAAACCGCATTAAAGAAGCGGCCTCCAGCACCCTTCCCCAAAAGATTGGCCAAATATCAAAAAGATGAGCAATATAAGAAATTCTTGGAGATGTTGAAGCAAATTCAGGTAAACATTCCATTGATTGATGCCTTAAAGGAGATGCCTGGTTATGCAAAAATGATGAAGGACTTGATGTATCGTAAGTTCGACTTTCAAGACTTGGACACGGTTACACTGACTCAGACATGTAGTGTTGTTGTGAGAAGACCCATAGCTGAGAAGTTATCTGATCCAGGGAGTTTCACAATCCCATGCACAATAGGCAACTATGCGTTTGCTAAGGGACTTTGTGATTTGGTGGCAAGCATAAACTTGATGCCCTTGACTATCTACAAAAGGTTAGGCATTGGAAGAGCTAGACCCATGTCTATGTTGTTACAGCTGGCCGACCGGACAGTGAAGAGGCCCTCTGGTATCCTTGATGACGTATTAGTACAGGTGGGGAAGTTTGTTTTCCCAGCAGATTTTATCATTTTAGACTGCCGGGTTGACGAGGAGATTCCCATAATTTTGGGAAGGCCATTCTTGGCCACTGGTAGAGCTCTGATTGATTGTGAAACTGGAGAGCTAAAGATGATATTGAACGATGAAGAGATAACGTTTAATGTGCAGAAATCTATGCGGCGACCCAGTGAGTTTGCTAACTGCTCTCTGATAGAAGCTGTGGATGTGATCTTGGAGGAGGAAGATGAGACTCTGAATGCAAAAGACCCTCTAGCAGCAAGCCTCATGAACTTAGAAGAAATGAATGGTGAAAACTTGGCAGAGTGGGTTTTGGCCCTTGAAGGGCGAGGGTACTGGAAAAGAGAGCTTGAATTTGAGCCCTTACACTTAGAAGAAAGAAAAATACCTCCAGCTAAGCCGTCAATTGAAGAGCCACCATAGTTGAAACTAAACCCGTTACCTTCTCACCTCAGGTACGCTTTCTTGGGACCTAAATCCACTTTACCTGTTATTATCTCATCCAACTTGTTAGATGTGCAGGCAGAACAACTTTTCCAGGTGTTAATGGAATGCAAAACTGCAATTGGCTAGACCATCGCAGATATTAGGGGGATCGACCCGACATTTTGTATGCATAAGATTCTATTGGAAGATGGGCACAAACTTTCCAGAGAACATCAAAGAAGGCTAAACCCCAATATGAAAGAAGTGGTGAAGAAAGAAGTGATCAAGTGGTTAGATGGGGGAATCATCTTCCCAATCTCTGACAGTAACTGGGTTAGCCAAGTTCAGTGTGTGCCAAAGAAAAGTGGAATGACTGTAGTGCCCAATGATAATAATGAGTTGATCTCAACTCGTACAGTTACGGGTTGGCGAATTTGTATGGATTATAGAAAACTGAACACAGCCACCCGGAAAGACCATTTTCCTTTACCATTCATTGACCAAATGTTGGATAGACTGGCAGGGAGGTCTCACTTCTGATTTTTGGATGGATATTCGGGGTACAATCAGATTTCTATAGCCCCTAAGGATAGAGAGAAGACATCATTCACTTGCCCGTATGGCATCTTTGCCTTTCGGAGAATGTCGTTTGACCTATGCAATGCACCGACCACCTTTCAGAGGTGTATGTTAGCCATATTCACTGACATGGTTGAAGATACTATGGAAGTCTTTATGGATGATTTCTCTGTGGTGGGGGATTCATTTGAAGACTGTCTGCACAATTTAAAAAGAGTGTTAAAAAGGCGTGTGGAGACAAATTTAGTGTTGAACTGGGAGAAATGCCATTTTATGGTACAAGAAGGTATAGTGCTGGGGCATCAAGTGTCCAGTAAGGGTATTGAAGTTGACCATGCTAAGGCTGAGGTGATTGAGAAGTTGCCACCGCCCACTTCAGTTAAGGCAGTAAGAAGTTTCCTTGGGCACGCCGGGTTCTACAGGTGATTTATAAAGGATTTCTCTAAAATTGCTAACCCCTTATGTAAACTCCTTGAAAAGGATCATTCTTTTGTGTTTTCTGATGACTGCAGGTTAGCCTTTGAGGAGCTGAAAAGGAGACTGGTGATTGCACCAATCATCGTTGCACCCAGCTGGGAACAACCATTTGAGCTCATGTGTGATGCGAGTGACTATGCTATAGGAGCAGTCATGGGGCAGCGGAAGGACAAACTGGTTCACCCAATTTACTATGCAAGCAGAACGCTAAGCGGTGCACAACTCAATTATACCGTGACTGAGAAAGAGATGTTGGTTGTGGTGTTTGCATTCGACAAATTCAGGTCTTATTTGATTGGTTCAAAAGTGATTGTTTATACTGACCATGGAACACTTAGGTACCTGATAGCAAAGAAGGAGTCAAAGCCACGCTTGATCCGTTGGGTTCTTTTGCTACAAGAATTTGATTTGGAGATACGCGATAGAAAATGGGCAGAAAATCAAGTGGCAGACCACCTTTCAAGGTTGGAGGGAGCTGAAAAGAAAGTCGAGGTACAAGATATAACTGACACATTCCTAGATGAACAATTGCTAGCAGTGATATTGGAGGAAACGCCATGGTATGCAGACATTGCAAACTATCTGGCAAGCAGTATTATTCCCTATGACCTTTCCTCTGTTCGAAAGAAAAAGTTCTTTCGTGACTGTCACATGTATTATTGGGATGAGCCTTACATGTTCAGAATGTATGTTGATAACATGATCCGGAGATGTATCCCCGAAATAGACCAATCTTCTGTTTTGCAGGCTTGTCATGCATCACCATATGGTGGCCACTTCGGAGGAGTAAGGACCACCGCGAAAGTGTTGGAATTAGGCTTCTACTGGCCGAAAATGTTCAAGGATGCACACTTATGGGTGAAAGGTTGTGACGAATGCCAACGAACTGGGAATATTTCCCGCCGACATGAAATGCCTATGAACCCAATTCAAGAGGTAAAAGTGTTTGGCGTGTAGGGAATCGATTTCATGGGGCCTTTCGTCAGCTCATATAGCAACAAATACATACTCGTAGCTGTGGACTACGTGTCGAAATGGGTGGAGGCTGCAGCACTCCCGACAAATGATGCTAAGGGAGTAATTGGTTTTTGAGAAAGAACATATTCACCCGATTTGGCACTCCAAGGGCGATAATCAGTGACGGGAGGCACTCACTTCTGTAATCGAGCCTTCGCAAAGCTGTTAGAAAAGTATGGTGTACGTCACAAAGTTGTCACCCCATATCATCTACAAACGAGTGGGCAAGTAGAAGTGTCGAACAGAGAGATAAAGAGTGTTTTGACAAAGACTGTGAATGCTACAAGAACGGATTGGGCAAGAAAGTTAGATGATGCACTCTGGGCCTATCGTACCGCTTTCAAAACTCTGATTGGTATGACGCCCTATAAATTGGTATTTGGGAAGGCATGTCACCTACCAGTAGAGTTGGAGCATAGAGCTTTATGGGCACTGCGACAGTTAAATCTTGATATAGAAGCTGCGGGCACAAGTAGAGTCACAGAGCTGCACGAGCTTGATGAACTTCGTTACCACGCTTTTGAGAGCACGAGATTATACAAGAAGAGAATGAAAATAATGCATGATAAAAATATTCTTGAGCGGAGTTTTAAACCCGGAGATAAGGTATTGCTATACAACTCGAGGTTGAGGTTATTCCCGCGCAAGTTAAAGTCACGATAGTCGGGACCATTTAGTGTGGTGGAGATTCACCCCATCGGAGCAATAGAGATTGCTGCATCAAATGACTCTTGCACGTTTAGAGTCAATGGGCACAGGTTAAAATATTATTTGGGCATGGAAGATGCGAAGGTAGTGTTGGTGACTCATTTGCTCGAGCCACCAAGGTTAAGCGAGCCTTAAGTGCAATTATCTGCGTCGTGCCACGACGTTAAATCAAGCACTCGTTGGGATACAACCCAATTCGTAGTTGATTTTTTTTAGTATAGTTAGAATTTTTCCTTTTTTTGTTTTGTTTTTAGGTACTAACAAGTTTGCAGGCGAGCTGGGCAAGTCGAACAGGGTTTCAGCATCACCTTACGAACACCAGGCGCTAGAGCTGGAGACGTCTGGCTAACGCCAGGGTCTGCCTGGCCTTAGGCTGGCGACGCCGGGCTAACGCCAGGTACTGGGCCAGGCGATGCCAGGTAAGTTATTTCGGCCTAGTTTACGTTATTTTAACCGAACCTCCTCACATTACACGCCCTAAACACTGAACACAATACATATAACCCTAACCTCACTTAAACCAAAAACACATCAATCTTTAGAAAAGAAATTCACAAGCACACACATCTTCTCATCAACGTTGCTCTCAACCAAAAACACCGCATGAATTGCCCTCACCCACAAACACTCAACAACACATTGCCATAGTGGTCTCCCTCATCCTCATTGAAGTCAAGTTTAGTCTTGCTATTCTTTCACACTAATCAGAAATTCTCAGCAGCTTCTTCCTCTCAAAAGCTTCAAAGGTATGATTTAATCTCTTTACTTTGTAATTTCGAGAGAGGTACAGGTAATTACACACAAAAATTGGTGGTTGTTCTTCATTGTGGTTTTGCGTTTGTGTGCCCCAACCCCATGAAACCCCATAGGAATGGTGCTGTGATTATGAAAACATGTGGTAGTACGGAACCCCCAAGCCGATTTGGGAGGATGAGGCAATCCCTCATGTCCATAAGAAATCACATGGCACTAATGCATGTTAAGTGTTTGATATAATGCCTCAATGGCATTCCTTGTCCCCATTGGAGCCCGAGTATCCGGGATTAATAGACTAGTGTTATGAAGTCATACATCACGATAAAATCTTAAGTGTGGGGTGGCTCGCGGGTAGCCCATGTATTCTTCTTTGATTCTAATATTAAGAAAAGACGAGGTGAAGTCTGAGTAACCTCGGAAAGTCGGGAAAAATTTTGCGTGTAATGCACTTTTATCTAACTACTGCTCATTTGTGTAGGAACAACGATGCCTCCCAGAAAAGACACAGGCAAAGCCAAGGCTACTTCCACTGCGTCGGCTAAATTAAAGGCGACCTCAGCACCTCCCCCAAAGAAGAGAAAAGGGGGGGAAGCTACCTCCAATCTAAGTGGAGTACAAGCTGTGGCAGCTATAGCAGCTATGCGTCAACAACCACAAGGCCAACGGGAGTTTGGAATCAATAGCATACCACCACACACTAAGGATTGGTACAGGCGTTGTAGGCCTAAACATGTACACCCGGAAGCAGCTATCAATGAACGTAGCTTGAAAGCGAAGCATCCGACAACTTGGATGGGCATTCAGGATATGGGTTTAAGCTATGTATTCAAGAACACAGGGAACATTGAGAATTCTATGCAAGGTTTGATCCGCAAAGTCCTGAACAGCTGGTGCTGATTCTGGACGATTGATAGATTTTTCACCTACGGCCATATGTAACTTCTTAGGTGCTCCGGATGTTCCTGTGGAGCCATTGGACCACTTCATTCGCCGGCCTACATACATAGAGTTGAAACACATGCTTTGTGGTGCCGATTTTATGGCAGCATGGGTCCGGGATAAGATAACTAATCAGCACAAGAGGTTTCCCAAGAAGAAGATGAGGGTGGAGGCTCAAGTGTGGCTTAAACTGATAAATGCACGGCTCCCACCGTGCAATCATGACACACTCATTAGCCGTGAGAGGACCTGTGTACTCTACTTCCTCATGACGGGTCAAAGGGTAAATGTGGGTCATCTGATCCGCTACTAGATGTCTATAGTCAGAACGAGTAAAAAGATCGATCGAATGCCATTTGCCAATTTTCTAACTCATTACTTAAGACACGAGGAGGTTGAGAAGGAGCCAGAGTTTGACCACACCATTGATCAGCCCCTACGACAAACGGACATCACTAGCCTCCGAATGAAATAAGAGACTGCCATGACATCGTTGACAAGTACCGAGCGCAACGCTCGGGATGATAGTTTTATGGCCCATCTATATGGGATGATGGATTTGCAGCTAAGGATAGGAGGTCGACAGGCCACATCTGAGGAGAGGACTGAATTGGAGCATCGGTACCCGCTCAATGCTCATGCCCAGCAGCTGGTTGGGTTAGGAGATAGATACAGACTCCCAAATGATGAAGATATCAACACACCGGAGAAGTCTGAAGCTGGGCCAAAACAGTCAGATGGTGAGAGAGATGATGATGAGGAGGAGGACGACGAACATGATGAGGAGTGGAGAGCGTCAGAGGATGAAGACGTTGCTTGATTAGGGAGTTTCTTCACACCCTACACATTTTTCGTGTTTTGTCATTTTGTGCATGCACTGAGGACAATGCATGATCTAAGTGCGGGGTGGGGACTTGTACATGGTTAATTTTAGTCATTTAGTTATTTAGTGTTAAATGTTTTAGTATGTGTTTTAGTAGTTTAGTAATTGATTTGGCTAAAAAAAAAAATATTTGGACTCATCCCGACGATGGATCTCCCAGACAGTTTTCTTGAGGGAAGTAAGTCAAAAGAAAATACCAAAAAGATTTTTTTTTTGTGCACGTAGTGTAGTAATTCCCCCTTGGTTTTTCTTTGGGCCGCGGTTCTTTTCTAGGGGCTTTTAGTTGAACCGGGCGTAGTTAGTTTTAATTTTTAGGAGTAGGAACCACTAAGCTATGCATTTAATTGTAGCAATATCTCTTAGCTTTGTTATGCCTTAAGAATAATTAGTATTATGGTTGTGACACTTAGTCTCGATTGTTTACTCTCGCATAAGTACCTTAAATAGTAGATTCCTAATTTTGCTTAACTGCTTTGACTGGAGTGTCGCAATGAAACCAATCCTGAGTGAGTTATGTGCCATGCGTGTGTGAGTTTTGTATGTATTATGTGCATTGCATTTGATATCTAGAACTTGCTATGTGTGTCTGCAAAGCGAAATAGTAGTCTTGTTCAGTCTGAGAAGTGATATAGGCGTTTCTTTGTTAAGCCAGATATATATAGTTTACCCACCTAAATGTTATGAAACGTAGTTAATCCCTTTGAGCCTGTAATCCTGTTTCTTTGGTAACCACACTACAAGATTTGAACCTTTTCACCTCTAATGAGCACTCGAATTGTTATGAACTTTGTAAAAGTTAAAGTGTGGGGTGATTGGTTTGGTTTTTGAGTGGAACTAATGAAATAAAGAGAAAGGTAAACTGTTTTGAAAAAGTAAGAGCCGCTTGAATCGGAAAAAAAAAAGAAAAAAAATATATATATAGTTGCATTGCTGGGAAAAAGAATATTCTTTGAAAAGTGGAAACTCTTAATGTAATTATGCTTAAAGAAATATGGGGAATTTAAATTGAACTGAAGGTGGAAAATTATGGTTTGACATAAGTAGGGGATGTGTGTTAAAGTGCTTAAGGGAGGTGTAGTCACTCATATCCAAATGTATCCTACCCGGCCCGCAGCCTACATTACAACCAATGAAAGTCCTACTTGATCTTAGATTGAATGAACTCGATTAGTAGAGTATCACACTACGGGCAAGCCTATGGTTCATCTTTTGTAGCATATGAATGTTATTTCTGAGAGCGAGTGAATTCTTCCTATCTTGAGTTCCTACGATCTTAAAATTTATTGTGTGTGGAACTAATCTCTTTTGTTGTGTGAGGGCACCTGATTCATAAAGGAAAGGTAATGTTGTTGACATCCATGTTAGAGTAAGTAAGTGAATTGTGAATAAGGCATAGTATTTGTGAGTCGAATCTTAAGGCGAGGATGTCACACTTGTGTGCTTAAACTATTTTAAACATTCTTGGTGTAATGAGTTAGGAGATTTGCTTTAAAAGGTCGTATCTATAAGTGTAGTTTGATTGCTCGAGGCCGAGCAATGTTTAAATGTGGGGTATTGATGTGTGGCTATAATTTCATAGTTTCGTACATTATGTGCCTTGCATTTTACATGCTTTAATGATAAATTACACTTTATTTGTGTATAATGGAGTATATTTTATGTGTAGGTGAATTGGAGATGAAAGTAAAGCAAAATGGATACTTAAACGTTGAAAGTGTGCTCGAGAACAGTGAAAAGGAGAGACCTGGCGAGGCCAGCCAAAGGCCAGGCTGAACCAGGCTTTAGCCTGGCGAGGCTAGCCATATTTCAGGCGTTAGGCTGGCGACGTCAGGCCTGAGGCCAAGTCCAATCCGACTTTTGAAGACTTAATTCGTTCCGGGTTTAACTAAGATTCGGCCCACACGTTTAGGGTTTCTTCTACACATAAAAATAGACCTAAAAACACCACTTGGAGGGTTTTTTTTTCAGCAGCCACGTTTTTGGGCAGCTAGAGGCAAGAAGAGCTGGTGGAATCACCCCTTCGAGTTAGAATCATCTATTTCTACATCTTTTCATCTTTACTCTGTATTTTAATTATGCAAAATATTTGGGATATTGTTACTATGAGTATGAGTAGCTAAAATTCTAATTTAAGGTTTTGATGGAACCTATTGAAGGATGATTTTTTTGTTACGTTAATATAGATTTGCCGTAGTATTTTCTATATTTGTTCAACTATATTATTCTTGTGGTTGATTGAAGGGCCCTCCAATCAGCTGTGCCTATTTAGTATGTATTACTCGTGAGAGAGTGCATATTTAGGTAGTTGTTGAATAACATCACTCCTAAACGTATATGAGGGATCAATACGGAGGTTTAAAGGTGGGATTAGGGATAACGAAACCTTGGTGCGATCTGAGTGAGCTGTACTTAATGCAAGCTAGCGTAATTCGGGAGAATATGTCTAGTAAATTGTGGTAATTACTCGGGAGAGAGTTACGACAGTTAGAGTGCTCATGATCGGTAGAGAAGACTTAGGCAAATTTATAGGAAACGTAGCGGAAAGGATTCCGACAATAGGGGAAATCACAACCTTAGATCATTCCAATTCTTGTTTACAACCTGTTCGTAGTTAGTTGTTAATTATTACAGTTTCATTACATAGTATTTAGTTAATAAAACCCAATATGTTACTTAAATATTTCTGAAGATTGATTGTGTGAATTTGTGCGAGTCTAGTAGTTGTGTTTGATAGGTTAATTCCTTGTGGGATTCGACTCCGGACTTGTAAACCGGATTATATTTGCAACGACCGCTTAGTCCTTTTTATAAGGCATAGTTGGGTGTGATCAGTAGTTGAAACGATTGGTAGCCTATATATAAGGTGTATGGATCTCTTATTGGTGTGAAGCCTTTTAGGAAAAACCGTGCGGGCTTGGCCCAAAGCGGACAATATCACACCATGTTAAAAGTATTTTCGGGCTAGTTGAGCCCAACACAGCCAGCCACAGATACCATTGTGCTTGGCCAACTGTTCTGAGCAACTAATATGAAACAGAGAAAGACATGATTTAACAGCATTGACTTTTAGAAGACTATTATGCTTTACGAGAAGGGATGTAGTCAAGAAAAGACGCAGATTATGCAACGGGGATGTGAGTTATTATGAGAAAAGGTATACCTTTTCGTCTCGATATGCTTCATCAACCTTATCTTGGCACTCTATATAATCAGGGAAATCCTTTCCTACAAGAAAATAGTCAGCACGGCCGTAGCCTTCATTTCCTTCCAAGGATCCAATGAGTTCTTCATAGTTGTAGGGTCCAAAGACGCCTGTCCTAACAAATGCCTTTACTTCTTCAAATCTAGGGTCCGGTACAAACTACATGAAGAAAAATAAGGTAAGCTTCTGTTTTGGTTCAAGAATTCACTTGAAAATATATAGCTTTGTTATGAGCTTGTGCTCGTGCAATATAATATGTCGACGAAGGATGAAAAACTATTCATTATGGTTAACCTCACCTTTCCCTCGGCTCTTTCCTTACGTAGGCCAGCAATTTCATGAGCATGAGCTCCAAAGAGAAAGAAATTGTCCTCTCCAACTTCCTCCCTTATTTCAACATTGGCACCGTCTAACGTCCCAATGAGGAGGCAGCCATTCATTGCAAACTTCATGTTGCTGGTTCCACTAGCCTCCATACCAGCAGTGCTATTTTAAGTAATATCGAGATATCAGAGAGGTATATGACATGTCAGCTCAATACAAAATAGTGACTTCATGCAAAAAGCTGTATTATAAGTTAATAGGTATATAGCGGTCAGTTTGTTATGCAACATAAGTCCTAGAGTACACTCGCCTTGTCTATTATACATAACCAATTTGGATGTGCAATTGCATGTTTTCTCTCTAAATTCTAAGTATTTAAACCATACTATTCTAGAATGAGACTATTTAGCAGTCAAATTTTGAAGTATAACGTATGTATGCAAATTGATGTATATACCATACTAAAGAAGTGTAGGCCAGTAATAACTGCAGATAAAACTGCGATGTGCACTTGGTGCAATGCTCCCATATTTTCATAGCTAATCAAATGAACAAAAAATGCATCAAAATGCACAAAGCCGAATCTCTTCAAGGTATGGTAATGCTCATTATGAAGTATAAACACATGTAACAAATTTTCAACCATTAAACTTGAAATGCGACTGAAAAAAAAAATATATATATATATATATATATGAATTTGGAAATTAAGTACCTAATATGCTGGGACAGCTCACTACCAGGAATTAGCACTTCTGCCACACTGACATTGTAATCAGGGACAAAGACAACCTGAAATGATAGCAAATAAACTTTCAAATCTAATGTACCGTCTTTGACTTATAAGAGGTATAACCACAAGAGTGTTACTAGTTAATATATGAGGTAGGTACTGATTCAATGAGAAACCATCATAAAAATCACATTCTACAAGACTGCAAGGCACATAGATAAACCTCAAAAGAATTTAATTTGTTACCCGAGCAGATTGCCAGATTACAACATCCAGTTTCAAGTACTTCTATAATTGCAGATGTACATAAGCATATAAGTTCAACCGCAGCATGCTATATTTTGCTAAAAGATTATCATACTTTTATTTGAAAGGTTACAAACTTTTAAGGCATATATTGTTAACTAATGGTAAAATGGTTAGTAAGTTCTTTGAAATCTTTAAGCAAACATCGGTTTGACTCGTCCAAATCATACCTTCAAAAGATCACCAATCTCAGGATCATGATTCACTGTTGCCCCGACATCAGTGATAAATTTTACAATCCTCTTGGCCTGAACATACGTAGCAAATGCTTTTCCTCCAAATATGCATACTCGAGGAACAAACTTTTCTTTTCTTTCTTCAGGGCTCATTTCTTTCATCTTCTTATAGCGATAAGCAATTCCGAATATATTTAGTAGCTGCCGCTTATACTCATGAATGCGCTTGATCTGGAAATAGAGAAGCATGATTATGTTTGAAATCTAGAAAGAATTAAAAATAGGGGAAGAAAGTGTCACATAGATTCAATATTTAGTTTTCAAAGAGTCAAAATATTGAAAAGTAAAATTGGCGAGTGAGAAAACAGATTTTATTCACCTGAACATCAAACATGGCATCAGGACTGACCACGTATCCAGTGTTTTCTTTAATGAAAGAGACAATCTTCATTTTGTTGCTTCTTTTTGCCTTCCTCCACTCAGACTGGAGTTCTTCATTGTCAGCAAACTGTTGAGAGTTAAATGCGTTAAGTTAGTACATAACTCTTTCATGTAAATTTCGTATAAGTGGATACACAATATAGGGTGTCCGTTGTAAATTGTTTTGAGAAAGATACTTCACTTATGATAAAAAGAATAGAGTAATTACTCAGTTCATACGAGCTACACTTACCTGTAAATAATTGTATAAGACTAAACATTTTATGGTTTTGACTGTCAAATAATAACCAAACAAAAGGGCTTATTACAATAAGTTCTTGCTCATCTCTTCAAGTAGAAGAATTTATGGCCAAACTACTCACTGCTATAGCAATTGACTAAACTGCGATTAGTTTAGATAACTGATTAACTGCTAGCCTATGCTTACATTATGAAAGTACAAAGAAAACTCAATCGACAAGTTTCGTAAGACAGCTTTGTATTGATCAATTCATGAGCTTTACTTACTCGAACATCTGATATGTTCATATCATGTTTATTTAGATCTTGTTCCACACAAAACGACCAAAATAAAGAACGAAAAGAAAAAGCTCTACTGAACATGATCATTCAAAAAGCTGTTGAAAACCGACAAGCCAGATACAACTCCTTACCTTTCTAAGCTCTGCCAATTTTTCAGTGTTTACTAACCAATCATCAGATCCTGCCCACTTGGTTATAATTTCACTCAGCTCTGGGTTACAGAAACTTAACCATCTTCTTGGGGTAACTCCATTTGTCTTGTTTTGGAATTTCTCTGGCCATAACTGTCAAGAAATGAAGTGTTTGGATCAGTCAAAACAGCATTGTAGTGGAGAACTGAAAACGATATCCGCCACTTCTAGGCGTGTGATATAATCTTGATACCTCGTAAAATTCGTTGAAAACTTCCTTTTTAACTATTTCACTATGAATCTCAGCAACACCATTAACTGCATGCCCACCAACTACACATAGATTTGCCATGCGAACCACTTGTTGTCCATTTGGATCCGGCCCAAATATCCGTTCTATTTTTTCTTGAGGATCCTCCGCCTCTACTTTCTTAACCTCAGTTTCCTCCTCTTCGGCCGTAGTTTCTGCTTTTACAGCCTCAGTTTCCTCATCCTTACTGTCATCTTTACCTTCTTCTTGTTCTTTTTGTTCTTCTGCTTGTTCTTTGCCTTCCTCGGATTTTATAAGCAACTCCAAAACAGAACTCGGTATTTCAACATTTTCCAGAATCCTCATTTGGTTTAGCTTTTCTTGCAACAAGTCAAGATCTTCAGTACCATATTCAGCAACTATAGTATGCAAGAGCTGCAAAACCATCCCCTCCAATTCAGTTTTATAGATCAAGAAGTCAAGGAAAAATCTCTAAAAGCATACTGTACGTATGAGCAAACATCACGAAGTCCAGGGAATTATCCACAGGAAATAGTTCTCGGAAAGAAAGAAGCAAGAATAATATGCAGCACCACCAAATTCACCCTTAGAAGGTGGGGGTGGCGTTGAATATATAATAGCTATTGTTGAAAATGTATAATCAACTTAATCCTAGAACTAAAATGATGTTTCAGCTTTTACCTCCTCGTCTATCATTGCTATGATCTCCACGTGCCGAGGAAGCAGTTCCCGAAGAAGTGTCAAACTCCATTTCTCCAATGCCTCAGGTAGAACAGTGTGGTTAGTGTATGCCACAGTTCTATCAAAGATAAAACAGTGTCACAGGAATAGAGCTGCTGAATTTACATGAATACTTACAAGTGAACGATCATATATGCTCATATCTTAAAACTACTTGATCAGTGAAAACTTCCAATATATGTTTTGGATGAATTTGTTGGCCAAGTGAAGGTGATTCAAGCAAATCCAAAGGCAATATAATCACAATATTGAACTGATTATTCAGCTAAATAGCATTTGTCTGAAGAAAATAAGGAAAGAGAGAACCTTTGAGTAATCTCCCATGCCTGCTTCCAGCTCAAACCTTTAACATCTATCAATACCCTTAATATTTCTGGTATGCAAAGTGTTGGATGTGTGTCATTCATCTGTACTGCAACCTTTTCAGGGAACTGATCCCAGTTCACTGTATTCCCTGATCTCCTCTCAAACCGTGCAATAATGTCCTGAAGAGAAGCAGAACATAGTGTGTATTGTTGCTTCAACCTAAGCGTCTTTCCCTCAAGTGAATCGTCACCTGGATACAAGATATAGCAAATCTGATCCAAAATACAACAAGACACAGAACTTTAGTGGATCCTCTTCATTTGGTGAATAAACTGAATTTGCAGTAAATGCAAATTCATGCTTTGGAATAGCACAATATTAATAAGACAAACAGAAGTACACATTTTCAGCCTTTTTCTGGGCCTCATATGCTTTGGCATGGTCTCCATCGTTAAAAGCACGTAAATCAAAAGCTTCTGCAGCTAGCTTTGTTGACCACAGTCGAAGGTTAATCGTTGTTTTTGTTTTATATCCTGGTATTGGGACATCATAGGCAACAGCAGTTATATCTTCTCCTCCAATCCATTCCTTCCTCCCATCAGCTCCTTCAATGACTTTCCCATAGAATTTTACAGGATATGAAATATCATTCCTCACAATTTCCCATGGATTTCCCATCTGAGATAATAAAAGTAGTATTACTTTGGAGAATAGCACAAAAAAACATATAAAATCTAGTGAAATATGAAAAGTCAACATATCATTCAGTGTTTGAAATTGCGACAACTATGAATAGTCGACATATCGTACCTCAAGCCAATTTTCAGCAACTTCCTCCTGGCCATCCTTTGTAATAAGCTGTTTGAAAAGTCCATATCGGTATCTAAGTCCGTAACCCCATGCAGGGTAGTTTAGCGTAGCCATTGAGTCCAGAAAGCAAGAAGCAAGTCGTCCTAAACCTCCATTCCCTAAAGCTGCATCTGGTTCCTGTCAGTCATTACATTGAACAGCTTAAGCTAATTTCAGTAGACTACTATCCCTAGTATGTCACACATCAGATTATGCTTCAATTCCTAAGTGGAAGGTACACGTCCTCAACTATGTTGATGTGTTATTTTGATCTTTCTGGAGAGCATATCAATCAAGAACTTGGGCTATTCAGAAACGGAAGCTAGTAGCTCTTCAACGTTTCTCATTTTAAAGCAAAGTTTAAGTGTCAGTAATAGCCAAATCAGGTTGTATCAAAACAAGACACAGATTCAATTGAACAGAAAGTACTGTCTAGTGGCTAACCATCAACAAAAATAAGTTTCGACATCAGACCTGTCTCGCTACATCTTCTAAGCTATATCCGAGCTTAGTTAAAGCATCTGCATAAGGTCCGGCTAGCCCCAAGTTTCCAATTGCATTAAGTAAAGCTCTTCCCTGAAAGCACCAAAAGCCTATTAAAACAACTCACTCCAATGAACAATCTCTGAAGTTATACTCCGAATAAAAGGAAGGCTAATCTAACCTGAAGGAACTCCATAGACAAATAATATGCCTGTTTTGAATTCATCTTTTCGTATAAGTCGTATGTTTCATTCCAATTTATAATGAGCATATCACGAACGCTCTCTGCAGTTGCATAGTATGCCTTGGGAAGTTCAAACTTCTCAGGAGAGAAGGATGGTGTGAACTCTGCGTGATACTTTATACTTGATAAAACAGATGTGGAGTCTGGCTGAAAAACATCCAATGTGAATCCTGAAATAACCAAAAAGAGATAACTGGAAGGTGTTCAATTGTTCCAATTAACAAAGGGTCCAAATAATGTTTGTTGCTTCTCTACTTCCTCTATGTTAATAGCCTATGTTAATAGCCACCAAGGAGTGAGAATGCCACTGTATTTGAATTTCTCAAATTCCACCACTCTAAACAAGCACAAAATTTAGCTCATGAAAGAGAGTGAGATTCAGTTTATAGTAGAATCCCCGATAATGTAGAGACAAGAATGTGATAAGTAAGAGATTATCAGTCACACGGCTATAGAAGTGAAATTTGAATCAATAGTATTTGTAACAGTCAAGGGGACAACAAAAATTAGCTTGTGAGTGAGATGAGGATTGTCCAAGACTATATAAAGAGACAAACCCCAAAAGCTAGCTCATGAAATGAAAATTTCCAAAGACCATGTAATGAGATAACAACTTATTCCGTCCGCCAATGCAGGACTCTAACACCCCGCCAATGCAGGACTCTAACATCCCACCAATGCAAGAGTCTAACACCCCGCATGTCCATGCTGGACATCTAGAGCGTGGATAATATAAGATGAACATGAGCTATTGTAGCATATTAGCTATGGGTTCGGCTTTGGCTTAGACAATGTATATGTGTTAGGAAATCAGCTAAATACATACAAATATTAAATTTCGAATCTAATAACTCAAATGGTTAGTGAGTTCAACGGCATCTCGAATCCATAAAGTTCAAATCCTGAATCAAGGACTCTGAAAATGGGGACCCAACATTGGATAAATAAAAAGTTAGGATGAGTCTGACTCTGATGTCATATTAAATAAATGAACCTTGGGCATAAGTCAACATTAAGGATTAGCTAATGAGGTGGATTGTCCGAAAAATCATACTAAGAATACAACAACTCGTTCATTTAACTAATGTTAGACTCTAAAACATGAACTCCAAAAGTTCAAAAATTTTAGTACATGACCAATGAAAATTATGTCAGTACCTTCATCAGAGGAAGAATCCTTCATCTTCTGTTTTTGATCACTAGCCACATTGCTAACATAAAAGCTTCTTCTTCTCCAATTATATAATAAAAAACTCCTTTTCCCCAACAAAAGATTTGGGTTTTTGCTCCTGAAATTGTTAAAGCTAGAAATGCTTGAAATGGAAGTAGTGCATGAAATTGAGTTCACTCCTGAGACTGCCGAAGTAGCCATGTCTCTGAACAGTTTTCTTTTTTACACTCCAATGCCTTCAAAATATTAAAATTCTCACTATTTCAGATATAATAATCTAACTAAAAAGAATAATTTTAAGAGCAGAGAGATACTGGAGTTGGTGAAGGAGGAACATTGGGGCAAGGCACAAGTGGATGTTAACACTCTTTAGAGTATTGCATGTTGAAAATGAGATATTAAATCGGATTCATTGTTTTCTTGGAAACAGGTATCTTTGTTTGATTTTGATATTTTTGGAAATGTGCGGACAGTAGTAATCAACCAATTGGCCATGTAGATATTTCTATTTTTTCTGCTACTTTATGAGAGTTGCGTTAGAATTTTGCTTAATTTCTACAAGCTGATGGGATGGTGACCAAAGGAGAAATTACTGAGTTAAATTCCGGTAATAGTCTCTTATATTTAGCTTAAAGTATATATATTTTATATGTATATCGTCTCATGCTTTACTTGCATATGTTGATTTATATTAATACGGGGTATTTTTATGTGTAGGAATCATCCGAAAGCAATTGGGGGTGAAAGGTACGAGATTAGAGCCAAAACGGACAAAAGAATGGAAACCCGAATTTTCAGCGTCACGGGCAGAACGATCAAAGAGCCCAACGCCAGGGCCAGCGCGGGGGGCTGGGCTGGACGCTGGCGACGTAAGTTTGTCCAATTTTGCCCGAGACAAGGTTATTTCGGCTCTAGACCCACCCAACATGTATAAAAACAAGATTAAGCTTATTTTGGAAGGGGTACGCCACTTTGAAGAGGGAATACACACGAGAAACATTCGGGAGAGAAGACATCTCAGTTTTCTTCATCGTTTCTTAGTATTTTCAATTATCCAACACTTATGAAATTATTTGATACTATCATGAGTGGCTAAACCCCATAATTCTGGGGTTGTGATTTAACCATGAATATTGTTGTTAATGTTAACTTAACCTTGATTTCAATTCACTAATATATGGTTATTTCTTCAATTCTGTTATTAATTGCTTAATTGTCTGGCCAGCAGTTAGGTTTTATTTACTATCTATATTATGCTTGGGAAAGCCATGTTTAGATTAGAGAAAAATTGAATAGAGTACGATCTTAACTCTAAGGGGGCGGATTTGTGGTTAGGATAGGAATATACCTAGTCACCGTACTTAATTAAATATTGTAATCTTAATGCGTTCTTAATAGATTGATTTCATAAGAATATAAGCATTAATCTATTTTGAATAGGCGAGTAGTACTTCGGGAGAAGGCTATGAGAGCAGTTATTCGATTAATTAGCAATCATGAGTGAATTGTATTAAGGGGAGAGTTAACAAGAACACTATGAGTGGTGAATTGATCACAACCTAGAATATTTGCCTCTACTGAATACATAATAATCATTTTGTAGCTTGATAATTTAGTTACTAGTTAGAATTATTGTTTAGTAAGATCACACTTTTGAACTCGGATTGGCTCAACTGAATAACAATCTTGGTAAATTTAGTGGGTAGTTAATACAAGTTTCTGTGGGTTCGACACTCGACTTACCATTTTATTACTTGTACCACCACGTATACTTGTGTGTACGTTTGGGAGCAACAAGTTTTCGGCGTCGTTGCTGGGGACTTGAATATTGACTACTTTCTAGTTTTTGCTTTAATTGGTTGTTTCGTCAAGTCTAACATTACTTGGTTGTTGCTCTGCTCTCAGGAACTTTGATTGAATGCGAAGTGTCAGAAGCTAGGACAGACTTCAAGGCTTTGACCCCGAACCTGAGAGGACATTTCATAAGAGGTTAAGGGAAGCAAGGTATACAAATAATCTTCAGGCACTTGTTCAATTTCCTGTGAACATGGCAGAGGAGCAACATATGGCCGTTTAGGAGGTGGTGATGCCTAGCATTGCTAATGTCACCTCCAGCATAGTGAAACCCAGAATCACTGTGCACTTTGAGCTGAAACAGAACATGATCCAGTTATTTCATGCGAACGGGCAGTTTTTGGGTCTTCCACACGAGGATCCACAACAGCATATCCTGAATTTCTTGGAGATTAGTGATACTTACATCACTAACGGGGTTACTCCAGACTATGTGAGGCTCACACTTTTTTCGTTCTCTCTATTGGATGAAGCAAAGCGATGGCTGGGGGCAGAACCAACTAACTCTATTATATCATGGAATGACCTGGCAAGGAAATTTCTAACAAGGTTCTTCCCTTCAGGCAAAACTGCAATAATCAGAAGTGAGATAGTCGCCTTTAAATAGAAAGTGGGGGAGTCTTTATACTCAGCTTGGGAGAGGTACAAGGGGTTGCTCAGAGACTGTCCTCATCACAATCAGACAAACGAAGTGTTAGCACATACTTTCATAGAAGGGCTACATCCTGAGATAAAGATTGTGGTAGATGCTGCAGTTGGAGGTCAAGTGTTGGAGAAAAGCTTTGATGAAATATATGCATTATTGAACAAATTCTCCAAAAGCAATCCTGATTGGCAAGGAGAGATGGGCAGACACACAATGCAAAAGTCTGCAGGGGTTCTCTAGTTGGATGTCGTCTCGGCATTATCAGCGCAGATTTCCACATTGACCAACCAAGTCAATCAGATGACCTTGGTTATTAACAAGCAACAAGCTCAGCCAGTGCAATAGATCCAATTGTTTTGCGAAGTATGTGGAGAGGGTCATACGAGCGACTTATGCCCAGTTAATCCTGAGTCTATCTATTTTGTGGGTAACGCAAATAGGGGCCACACAAACCAGTATGGGAACACTTACAATCCCAACTGGAGGAACCACCCAAACTTCTCTTGGGGTGGAAACCAAGGTGCTCAGAATCAATACCGACCACAAGCACCTCAACAACAATATAGACCACCTCAGGATGAAAAACATGCAAACTCTCCAAGTCACCTTGAGGAACTGATGAAGAAATTGATGGCCGGCCAGAAAGACCACACAACAGAGATGATAAAGAAAGTGATGGCTGACCAGCAGGCCCAATCCATAGCAATGAGAAATTTGGAGTGCCAAATGGGACAACTTGCTAGTGCCCAAAATACTCGACCAATTAGAGCTCTTCCAAGTGACACTGAGGCTAATCCTAAGGCATCTATTAATGTTATGTCATTGAGGAATGAGAGACAATTAGAAGAAGTCCAGTCGAAAAAGAGAAAACAAGTGACCTTTAATGAGAAGCCGGCCACTATAAAGTCAAAATCAGAAAAATCAAATGAGTCAGAGAAGCCAGCTAAAGAGGCGGTGGCTGAGCAACCTCCACCAGTACTTACAAGGCCACCACCTTCGTTCCCTCAAAGATTGCCGAAACTGAAGGATAATGTCGTATATAAAAAGTTTCTTGATATTTTGAAGTAGTTGCAAATCAATATTCCACTAGTAGACATTCTACAATAAGTGCCCAAATATGCAAAATACATCAAGGACATAGTGGCAAATAAGAGGAGGTTGACCGAATTTGAGACTGTAGCAGTCACTGAGGAATGTAGCTCTAGAATCCAAAGCATACTACCTCAGAAATTGAAAGATCCGGGTAGTTTCACTATCCAAATTTCGATTGGTAAGTATTCAGTCGGGAGAGCTTTGTGTGATCTTGGAGTGAGCACTAATTTGATGCCACTATCCGTGTTCAGACAGTTTGGGTTGGGTGAGCCACGCCCAACAACGGTGATCTTACAATTGGTTGATCGCTCCCTTGCTCATCCAGAAGGAGTGATCAAAGATGTGTTAGTTCAAGTGGGTTCTTTCATATTCCCTGCAGATTTCATTATCTTGGACTACGAATCTGATCAGGAGGTCCCATTTATTTTGGGACGTCCATTCTTAACCACGGGCCGAGCAATTATTAATGTATGCGAAGGAAAAATGACGATGAGAGTAGGTGATCGAGTAGAGATATTTAACGTGTATAAAGAACTCAGATTGTCAGCCCATTATGAAGAGTTATCCATGATTGCTGTAGTGGAATGCAATACTACGTCATTGGTGCCTTATATGAGCCCCATAGATCCTCTTGAACGAGCTTTAATTGGGAATGAAGAAGACAGTGAAAATGAGATGATAGGGGAATTTGAGCAAGTACTTGATATGTCATGCAATTATGTCAATGGGTTTGGGAGATTTGAGGAGTTGGGAAGGCATGTTACTATGACCCCTCCTAAGCCATCTATTGAAGAAGCTCCAAGGCTAAAGCTAAAGCCCATCCCAGCGCATCTGCGCTATGCTTATTTGGGAAACTATGAAACACTGCTAGTAATTATATCATCCAGCCTGACTAATTTACAAGAAGAAAAATTGCTCAGAATACTCTGCGAGCATAAAAAGCTATAGGGTGGACAATTGATGACATCAAGGGAATCAGACCATCGTTTTGCATGCATAAAATCTTTCTGGAAGATGGACACAGCCCTAGTGTTGAGCAACAAAGGAGATTAAATCTGATCATGAAGGAAGTTGTGAAGAAGAAAGTAATTAAGTGGCTCGATGAAAGCATCATCTTTCCTATCTCTGACATCAACTAGGTAAGCCCAGTGCAGTATGTGCCTAAAAAGGGAGGGATGAATGTGGTTGAGAATGGGAAAAAATGAGCTAATTTCTACTCGCACTGTGACGGGATGGAGAGTTTGTATTGATTACAGAAGGCTCAACAAGGCAACCCGCAAGGACCACTTCCCACTTCCATTCATTGATTAAATATTGGACAGATTTGCGGGGCATGAATATTATTGCTTCCTTGATGGTTATTAGGGGTATAACCAGATTGTCATATGCCATAGGATCAGGAGAAGACCACTTTTACTTTCCCTTATGGCACTTTCGCCTTCAGCGAATGTCGTTTGGTCTTTGTAATGCACCAGCTACTTTCCAGATATGCATGATGGATATTTTCACCGATATGGTGGAAATATTTGTGGAAGTTTTTATGGATGATTTTTCAGTCTTTGGGTCTTCTTATGATGATTGTTTGAAGAATTTGAGCAAGGTGTTAGCCCGTTGTGAAGAAACAAATCTGGTATTGAATTGGAAAAAATGTCATTTTATGGTGCAGGAAGGCATCGTGTTGGGTCACAGAGTGTCTAGGAGCAGCATTGAAGTTAATAAGGCGAAGGTGGAGGCGATCAAAAAATTACCTCCACCCATTTGTGTGAAGGGTGTCCGAAGTTTCTTGGGACATGCGGGATTCTATCGGTGCTTTATTAAGGATTTTTCTAAAATTGCTACTCCTTTGTGCAAGTTTCTTGAAAAGGATGTAACTTTCAAGTTTGATGACGCCTTCCTGAAGGAAATTGAAAAGATCAAAAAGAAGTTGGTGGGTGCCCCCATTATTGCGCCCGGATTGGTCCTTACCATTTGAACTTATATGTGACGCAGGTGACCAGGCTATTGGGGAAGTGCTAGGCCAGATGAAGGACAAGATATTTTATTCCATCTACTATGCGAGTAAGACTCTTGATGATGCCCAACTGAATTACACCACCATGGAAAAGGAGTTGTTGGCCGTTGTGTGGGCCTTTGAGAAATTTCGGGCATACTTGGTGGGAAAAAAGTCATAGTCCATACCGATCATGTAACAATCAGGTATCTATTTACAAAAAAAGAATCTAAGGCTAGATTGATGCGTTGGGCTTTGTTGTTGCAGGAATTTGATATGGAAATATAAGATCGAAAATGCACATAGAACCAAATAGATGACCATCTATCGAGGCTGGAAAATCACGACCACGTGGAGGAGGGTGGACAAACTAAAGAAGCATTTCCTGATGAGCAACTTTTTGCTATCACCCAAGACCCTCCCCCATGGTACGCGGACTATGTGAATTATCTGGTGAGCGGGGGTACTTCCTCCTGAAATGAAATCTGAAACTAGAAAGAGGTTTCTACATGATGTGAATTTCTACTATTGGGATGAGCCATATTTGTACAAGCAATATGCTGATCAGTTGATGAGGAGATGCATCCCACAAAATGAGGTAGAATTAGTGTTGTATGATTATCATGCATCACCCTATGGGGGCCATCATGGAGGCGATAGAACAGCTGCAAAGGTATTAGAATTCGGTTTCTTTTGGCCAACATTATTCAAGGATGCCCATGCATTTGTTAAGAAATGTGACCAGTGTCAAAGAACAGGAACAATCACAAGGAGGCATGAGATACCTTTAAATAATATCCTAGAGGTCGAAAATTTTGATGTGTGGGGTATAGATTTTATGGGACCATTCCCATTATCCAGGGGGAACAAATACATCCTGCTAGTAGTTGACTACGTGTCAAAATGGGTAGAGGCAATCGCATTGCCAACAAATGATGTTATGGTGGTAGCTGTGTTTGTGAAAAGGAACATATTCTCGAGATTTGGGACTCCACGTGCTTTGATTACTGATGAAGGGACACATTTTTGCAATCGGTTGTTGAATGACCTACTGGCTAAATATGGAGTCCGACATAGAGTTGTTACGGCGTATCATCCTCATATAAGTAGACAAGTTGAGGTGTCTAATAGAGAAATAAAGTAAATCTTAAATAAGATGGTGAGTGTGAATAGAAAGGATTGGGCTGCAAAGTTAGATGATGCCTTGTGGGCATATGGAACTGCATACAAAATGCCAATCGGGGAGGCGTCGTAAAAGCTTGTTTATGGGAAGGCATGTCACTTGCTTATTGAACTTGAACACAAAGCGTATTGGGCCGTTAAGAAGTTGAATATGGACTTTGAAGCCACGGGCGAGAAAAGACTCTAGCAGTTGAATGAGTTATATGCGTTCAGGTTGCACTCTTATGAAAATTCTAAGCTTTACAAAGAAAAGACAAAAATATGGCATGACAAACATATCAAGCCACGTCACTTCGAACCAAGCCAACATGTATTATTGTTCAATTCTAGGCTAAGGCTATTTCCTGGGAAGTTAAAATAGAGATGGTCACGCCCGTTTGAGGTGGTAAGAGTCACTCCTTATGGTGCAATTGAGCTGCGAGCTTTAAATGGTGAAAGAAAATTTTGGCGAATGGACATAGAGTCAAGCATTATTTGGGAGGAATAATTCATCGTGGGAAGACCAAGGTTGTACTCGCTGATGAGTAAGCAAGACCCTGCGTCGTGCCGCGGCGTTAAATCAGACGTTTATTGGGAGGCAACCCAATTTTTATTGCTTTTCATAGCCTAGTCATTTTTAGTTAGAGTAGAATAGAGTTTACATTTTATCTGTAGACATAGAATTTATAGGTAGAATGGTGTGGGACAGGTAAATTGGATATATAAAAATGCTCGGGGGATCGGGATGTTATTTAAATATATATATATATATATATATATATATATA
>AWOL01S0003343.1:122970-155142 GCA_000715115.1 Nicotiana otophora
TCTATATATATATATAGTCTAACAGGCCAGTGCCCCGCGCTGCCTGTGGCGCTGAAGATAGTGTTTCAAAAAACTCCCAGCGCCAGGCATAGCGCGGAGCGCTGGGCTGGGGGTGGCCAGGTAATTTTTTATTATTATTATTATTATTATTGTTTTGTAAATTATATATTTTATTTAACCCATACCCATAACAACCAAATCATCTACCCATATTCTCTCACATTACAACCCACTCAAATACTCATACCAACCCACAACACAAATTAAAACATAACCCCCCCTCCCCCAAACACCCGAATAGTTCTTCTCTCCCTCTCTCATGATTCAAAAGCCAGATCCGAGCTTCTTCACTCTTCTCTCTCACAAATTTCTCCAGTTCTTCTCTTGTACTCATCCTAAATACTACATGTATGGTTTCTTCTTCTTCTTTTTTATATTTTAATAGGTAGATGACCATGAACTTCCCATGCCCCCAATTGCCCCAATCCCCAAATTTTGTACCTATATTGCTTCCTAAGAGTTATTCTATGGTGGGCGGTCCAGTTATTGGCCGAAATTTGTTGTGGGTGTATTGTATACGAAGTAGTAAACTAGAAGTCCCTCTACTTTGTTGAAATTTGGGAGGGCCACAATGTTCCACCATTATTAAACTAGAATGCACACACTTCATCCCCACAAGGTGTTTGTTAAACTATTTGAATGAATATTTTGTGCACTGGTGAAGTCTGAGTAATTGGGCGTATTTTCATATTATATTGGGCTAAGTGTGGGGTATATGGGGATGATTTTACATGCTTGGGAGTTTGGTTTCAATGCACACATGTTGCTCACACCATGTATCCTATATGATGTATGTTGTAGAATGTTCTGGAGTGAGCTAAATTAGTGTAGTTATAATAGTTGTGGACATTAAAGTACCATCTGCCACTTGCTTGCATTAAGGTAAATTCATTAAGCCATGATAGAATCACTTGTTTGTGTGGCGTTGTTCGTGCCTTTTAGCTATTGTGCAGCATGGGGAAGTCTTGAGTACCCATGACCTTGGAGTGTAACACTTGTGCATTTTAGATCAAAATTGTGAAATATTGTACATTGAGCCTTCGGTTTTAAGTGTGGGGTCATTTTTGATGCGCGCGACAACCTTAGGCGGATTTGTTGATTCATTCTCACATTCATGCTTATCGGTATTGCAGGTTGCTATGGCAAGCAAGGTCAAGGGAATAGGAAAATGTTCCACTACTGCCCCTGTGCCAAAAAAGCGCAAGCAAGGAGAAGGGTCCTCGAGGTCAGCTAAAGGAAAACAAGTTGCCGAGGGATCACAGTAGGCACCATTACAACCGAGGCCTCATTTGAATTTAAGTACTGATGAGGCTATTGCATGGCATAGGGATTTCATGCCCTATGGGCGGTACGTTTCGGAAATGGGTATTAATGTAAAAACTTTAGAAAGAAACTTCCCACATGTACTTGATCGATTGTGTGCATTGAACATGGACAAACTCCTAAAATGCCCCGGGCATGCAAATTTAAGTATGGTGCGGGAACTGTACGCCAACTGGAATGCAAACATGTTCCGGTCACGTGTCCGTGGAATAGACATGCCACTAGATACGCAGTCTTTATGTGCATTTTTGGGGGATGAGAACGCCGACCCAAGGAGGCTAACTAACTTTGTCAAAAGCCTGAGCTACATGGCGATATGCCACACTTTTTGTGGCGTAGATTCAAATGCCAAGTGGACCAGAAAGCAAGGCGATATTTACCTTCATATGGTTCGCTCTGATTTCAACAAGACCGCCAAAGTATGGCAGAATTTTGTGCAAGTCAGATTCATGCCCGTGGAGCACAACAGCAACTGGACTCGAGCTCGAGTGTGTGTCATATTCTTTTTGATGACTGGCAGACCCATTAATGTGGGTGAGATCATGCTCGGCGAGATGGCCCGCACGCGATTTGGGAGACAAATTAGGAGGTGCTTCTTCGGCAACTTGCTCACGCAATATATGCTCTCCTGAGAGGTGCCGGAGTACCCAGGGTATGATGAGGTGGTGAAGGCACCTCAGGGGCTGTTGGACATCACATCCTTGTTGGAGCATGAAACTAAGCTTACTCCAGCTGCACGGAATGAACGAGACGAGAACTTCAACAAGTATCTTTATAACTCCTTGAACTTAATAATGAGCAAGGTTGGTATCTCAGACGAAGAGCGTATGCATTTACGCAGTGACTTGTGTAGTTCATCCAAAGAGATGTTGGGGATTGCACCTGGAAGCCCCATTCACTCGTCGGAGGACTCAAACACTGTAAAAGGCTCTGACACGGAGGATGATATGGGTGATGATGTTACGGGGCCCCTAGCTTTGGTGCCTTTAGGACCTGATGATGATGTGCCTGGAACTGTGGATGGAGGGCATGCTGAGGAGGAGGAGGAAGACTGAAAGGGAGTTTCCTTGTCACCTTGCTCTGTTTTATATTTTTATATGCATTAAGGAATATGCATAAGTAAAGTGTGGGGTGGGAGAAATACTACATGTGATGTAATTTGTATAACTTGTATCAATTTGTTTCTTTTATTAGTTTTACTTAGTCTAGTTTTTAGTATAGTTTGTTTTTTAAAAACAAAATCAGAAAAAAGCTCGGACTTTTCCCGACGATGAATTTGTTGGACAATTTTCTTGAGGGATAAAGTCCGATTAAAAACACCAAAAATATTTATTTTTAGAATAGTTAGATAGTATCCCTTGGTTTTTCTTTGGGCAACGGTTCTTTTCCAAGGGTGTAGCTCGAACCGGGTACTTTATTTTTATTTATTTATTGGAGTAGGTTAGGAAGAAACTGAGTTGATCTGAGACACTCGTTGACGTGTTTGAAGTTGGCAAATTAGGCTATGACATACATTCTATCTTCCCGTGTATTTGGTTTGAATTGTGACGTCTAAGTAAAGTAAATAGCCTATTTTGTGACGTTTTTTCTCAGTTGTTTGACTTGTATGCCACCTAGTGCAATATTGATTAAATTTTCTTAATTATGTGTGCTTGCTTAACTTGAGAGTTGAACAGAACCGTCTTGATTAAGTCATGTGCAATGAGTGTGTGAGGATTTGTGATCTTCTGTGTTATCCTGTGTAGTCTAGAACTTACCATGTGTGTTAATCGAAGCGAAATTGTTAAGTTGTGCTAATCTAGGATATGACGTAGGCGTTTCTTTCTTGATCTTAGAGGTGCTTGTCACATAAAAATAATTTTTTTCCGTTGCTAGCCCCTTTGAGCCTATAGACCTTTCTTTTGACAACCACATTACAAGCCATACCCCTATTTTGTTCTTAAATTGCGATTATTAAACCTTTACCTCCTAAGACACTTAGTCGCTAAAAGAAGTAAGGTGAGAGATTGGGGAGTCGCTTTTGAGTGGAACCATGAAAGGCCCTTTGGTGCACCAAAGTTAAAATTAAAAGTCACTAGCCGATGGACTTTAAAGTGTGGAGTGTGTGTAGAAGAGAAAGAAAAAGAAAAATTGTAAAAACAATTAGTAGTCAAAGTATGTAGAAAAATACACACCTCCTAATTTTGCTAATTTGTGCTAGTGGGAGTATAGAAGTGCTTAATGAAGAAGGCAAATGTATTGTATATGGTTTATGGCAAGTGAATTGGTTGAGAAGAATATGTGCTCGATTTATGGGTGTAGTGTATTAAAGTGCCTAGGAGGGTTAGTCACTATTCTTAAATGTATCAGACCCGCCCCTTTGCCTACATTACAACCTTAAAGTCCTAATTGATCCTAGATTTGGCTAGCTTAGACTAGTAGAGATGTACACTACGGAAAAGTTTATGCTACGACCACGGAATGCATATGAATTCTTTGTGAGAGTGAGAGAATTTTGTTTAAGCGTGTCATGTCCTTAATTTATATTCAAAAAGCATACTTGAATGTGTGGACTAGTTTATATTCACTCTTTTGATTTTTGGTGAGGGCACATGATCTCATGAATTATTGGTAATGTTGTAAACTTCTCTTGTTAGGTGAGCACGCGAGTTGACGGTGCTTAGTAGTAATGAGTCGACTCTTAAGGTTGGGTGGTTACAGATAGGTTGTTTGAAATGATCGAAATGAAATGTTGTATTTGGGCGTGCTTAAAACGGGAAGAATGTAAATTTTGCATGTTCAAACTTGATGGTCGGTATTGATCATAGTCAAGGGTAGAGTGTATGGTTAAAAATTAAAGTGCTCCTCTATAGTTGAGATTTGTACATAGTTGGGGGGGTATGTTGATAGTCCTATTGCTCGAGGACGAGCAAGAGTCCAAGTGTGAGGTGTTGATATTTAGCTTAAAGTATATATATTTATATGTATATCGCCTCATGTTTTACTCGTGTTGTGTGGATTTCAGATGTAAAATATGTTGATTTATATTAATGCGGGATATTTTTATATGTAGGAATCATCTGGAAGCAATTAGGGGCGAAAGGTGCGAGATTAGAGCCAAAACGGACGGAAAAAAAGGAAACCCGGATTTTCAGCGCCACAGGCAGCGCGGAGCGCCACCTGTGGTTCCACAGGCAGAACGGTCAAAGAGACCAGTGCGGGGCGCAGGGCTGGATGCTAGCGATGGAAGTTTGTCTAATTTTTCCCGGGACAGGGTTATTTCGGCCCTAGACCTACCCAACATGTATAAAAGTAAGACTAAGCTTATTTTTGAAGGGGGGATTCCACTTTGAAGAGGGAATACACACAAGAACATTCGAGAGCGAAGAGATCTCAATTTTCTTCATCTTTTCTTAGTATTTTCAATTATCCAACACTTATGAAATTGTTTGATACTATCATGAGTGGCTAAAACCCTTAATTCTGGGGTTGTGATTTTGCCATGAATAGTGTTGTTTAATATTAACTTAACCTTGATTTTAATTCACTAATATATGGTTGTTTCTTTAATTATGTGATTAATTGCTTAATTGTCTGGCCAGCAGTTAGATTCTATTTACTATCTATACTATGCTTGGGAAAGCCATGTTTAGATTAGAGAAGAATTCAAGAGAGCACGATCTTAACTCTGAGCGGGGAAGGGGGGAAGGAGCAGATTTGTGGTTAGGATAGGAATATACCTAGTCACCGTGCTTAATTAAATATTGTAATCTTAATGCGTTCTTAATAGATTGATTTCATAGGAATATAAGCATTAATCTATTTTGAATAGGCGAATGGTACTTCGGGAGAAGGTTATGAGAGCAATTATTCGATTAATTAGCAACCATGAGTGAATTGTATGAAGGGGAGAGTTAACAAGAACACAATAGGATTGATGAATTGATCATAACCCTGGAATATTCGCGTCTACTGAATACATAATAATCATTTTGCTGCTTGATAATTTAGTTACTAGTTAGAATTATTGTTTAGTAAACTCACACTTTTGAACTCGGATCGGCTCGACTGAAAAACAATCTCGGTAAATTTAGTGGGTAGTTAATACAAGTCTCTGTGGGTTCGACACTCGACTTATCATTTTATTACTTGTACGACCACGTATACTTACGTGTGCGTTTGGGAGCAACAGTCTCTTACAAAAATATAATATAAAATTGTGTACCATAATATAATATAGTTTTAATAAAAGAAGTTAGTGTACCGAATTATCCTTTGCTTAATTTCTACAAGCTGATGGTGACCAGAGGAGAAATTACTGAGTTAAATTCTGGTAATAGTCTCCTACAAAAATATAAGATAAAATTGTGTACCATAATATAATATAGTTTTAATAAAATTGTGCATAATAAAAGTTTAGTGTACCGAATTATCTTTTGACGGAATGGATCATGAAACGTGGAATTGCTAGTTATAATGTTTATCAAGTCACAAATATAAGAAGGGTTTCCTATCCGCATATTACAAGGATAGAATAAGAAAGATGAAGTTCTTATTTCAGAAATTGCCCTCAACTAGTGTTTGTTAGAAGCTATATAAACTATTTTAAATAAATAAAATTTGTTATTATCCAATTTTCCACTATCACTTTACTTAAAAAGAGAGTTCGTATTCACACTAAATATTAGATTCTGCTCTTAGACTAATCTACATATTACTGAAGGGAATGCGTATGCTACACCATATATGGCATAAGAAGCCTTTAGAGGACAATTTTTTGACAAAATTTAGACACGATATCTTGTTACAAGTATGAAGTATGCTTCTAGAGGATGAGAATATTCATTATGAACTTCTTTATTTTTTCGATGAAAGTAATTGCTATACACTAGTACTTCTCAAACTATGTTAGTATATTACTACCATTAGTGAAAAGAAGGGTCATAAATCATCACAAAAAAAAATTGCTACACGAGTACAACAATGAGGTGAAAAACAAATGAGACAATAACATTTTTTTACGCTATTACTATAATTTAACATGTTATAGCATATTACGTACCATTTATTTTAAATTAGGAAAAATGTATAAGTGACCTCCTAATCTATAGCCGAATTTCCAATTACACACTTAAATTTTGCAGGGATCTTATTACCCCCTCCCCGAACTATTTTAAAGTGGAATAAATATCCCCTTGAGAGATGACGTGGCACAATAAGTCTGTTCACTTTTTTGGAGACGTGTGAGAGCATAGAACTGCCTTAAAATTTATTAATGTCTACATGTGTCATTTTACCATTGAATACTTTACAATTAGTTACATTTTATTAATAAAACAATCTCTAACCCATTTAATTTTTTTCCGCTTGCTATAAGGATTCCTACAAGAACTCCGATGAACTCCTCGACGGAAAAAATGGAGTCCAACTCACCATTTTCATCTTCCTCCACTTTTTGTTTTTACTTGTATATTCCCCTTTTGCAGCAAAAACAAAAATCTAGTAAAACCTACCAACTATGAAATTGAAATATGAAGATAATAATGATTTGACAGAACTCTGATCCAGAACTTGAGAATATAAAATCGCCGACGACGGTTTTGTCTCCGACAACGACAATGATTCTAATTCTTATTTTTATTTTCGTACTATCCTCTGAAAAGTTCTCGAGGATTAAAGATCCACCTTTATTTTTTAGTTATATACATTGATTATGTATAATTATACACATATAATAAATAAATTATACATTAAATAGCTATTTTTTGTTTAAGCGATTGGGTGGGCGTCTATTTGGGGCGCAAATAAAAGTCACATTGAATTAAAGGGAAAATAATATTCTCGAATTAGCCCGAAAAGAAAAAAATAAAGAGGTGAAAATGGGATGTAGAAACAGAAATGTAAAAATCCCAACGGTCAAGAAAGTGTAGAAAACCTGGTTTTTCGCGGGACCTTCCACTTTTCTCCCTTCATATTTGATTCATTCAAAAAGAGGGACTCTTTGTGTCCATCATTTCTTCATTCTAATTGCGCGTTGGAGAGGAAGAAATTTCTGCAATTTCAGTATTTCTTCTTCTCCATTGCCTCCCTTCTTTCCATTTTCAAACCTCTAAAAATAGACAACATTCTTAATCATTCCCAGGTATTTATTTCATACACATCTTTTTCATACTTCTCTTTAATTTTTTTGGGTACGACCCTTTTCTCCTTTTTTTCGTTTTTGTTTTTAATTTGTAGATGATGGTTTCCTCATTTGATTAATTTAGATGGGTTTCTCAAATGAATTCATGGTTTGTTGTGCATCAATGCTCGTATGTACATTTCCTCTCATTTTAGTCACGTTGTAATTTATGAATTCTGCGTCTTCTAAATTAAATTTTGTTGAAATTTGGGTACTGCCCTTTTCTCCTTTTTCATTTTGTTGATGTTAGCTTCATTCCTTGACTAATTATGATGGGTTTTTCCTCGAATGAATTCATATTTTGGTGATCATTTCTAACTCAACATTGTGGTATGTGCATTTTGTTTTTTATCTTGGTCATTTTTATCACGAATTTTGCGAATGGTTCTCCTTATTGTGCAAATGATGGCCTTCTGCTAAAATTCATTCACTTGACTTGTTGTGAGTGGTCTGTGCGGGTTGAGTTATTATGGCATGATTATAGCACATGAGTTATCACTGCGGTTGTTATGATTATGGCACGTGAGTTGTCCGTGCAGCGTGTGGATAAGGATTCATCCCCTAAGGTTGCCCTCTCATATTTCTCTCTTGATGGTGTACACGCGGGTTGTGAGAAAACGACAGGTTTCTGGTTGACGTGGATTATGGAAAACTGATCAGTGGCTGGACTTTGCATCTCTTCTCTATTTACAAACTCCTTGGATGTATACATGTTTTTTTGCTACATATCTTCTCTATATGTTAGCTCCGGAATGTATACATGCCTTATATATATATATCTTCTCTATATGTTACTTTACTTGATGAAATGATCCACGGTAGATATATTTTCTATATGTTAATCCGTGTAACTTGACTTGTTTATTCATGCATATCTTCTCTCTATGCAATTGTTGACGGCTTAATTGATATTAGATGCATATCTTCTCTATATGCAAATTGTTGAAGGGTCAAATGCATATCTCCTCTATATACTGAACTGTAGTAGTTTACGATGCTTGTGCACTAGTCCATTTCGCCACTGCATTAATAGCATGTTAAACTATCAGAAATTCCAACTAATCGTTTGGCCGAAAAGCTGTTGTATTGTTTGAAGTCTTACTACTTTGTTGCTATTGGTTTTTATGTGTGATATAGAAGGGATATTTTTTTGGTTTACAAGCAAATGCGAGCCCTTTGTTTGTAATCTTGAAATTGTTTGCTTTTCAGGTGATTCTATTAAGTGTAAAATACTGATCCTTTAGAGAAATCCCTTTAGTTTCCAAAAAGCAGATTCCACTCATTTCCAAAAATGTTTGGCTTCAGAAAAGCTAAACCAGACCCTGCTACTACAAATACAACCCCTTCACATTCTGATGAAAAACATGGAACTAAAAATGCTCGTAGAACTTCTTCCGAACCAGTTCTTGTCACACCAGATGATGATGATTTTGGAACATCATCATCGTCAGGTACAAGGAACAAAAATAAAAGTAAGACACAGGACTTCGATAACATGTCTATGCAAGAATTGGAAGGCTATGCTGTAAATCAAGCTAAGGAGACCACGAGTTCGGTGAATAACTGTTTGAAGATAGCTGAGGATATTAGACAGGATGGTGCTAAGACACTCGATACATTGCATAAGCAAGGCGAGCAAATTCATCGTACTCACATGATGGCTGTTGATATGGACCGCGATTTAAGCAAGGTATCGATCACTTCAATTACTATTGCTCTTTATTTTTTTTAAAGAGTTCAATTTACTTCTTGTGCACTTACATTATATAGATATTTTACACCAACAGGTCAAGTTACCTAAGACAAGTGGTAACTATTCTTAGCAAGTCAAATATGACAACTTAGAAAATACATCAAATAACCTGAAGTAACATGTTAAAATACAATTTTGATAGTGTAATATAAAGTTAACATAAATCCCTTTTGCAGTGAAAACTGGTAGTAATACTCTCTGTGAACAATGAGTTTCTTTGTCCTCCAAACGTTGCGAGTCGTCTTATTTTGAATTCTTCTTCAGCTTATCACTAATGGGAAAGCTTTATCTTGTTGAGCTTATCAATCTTTTGCAATTTTCATGTTTCTTTAGCCAATGCGAGTTCCTTTTTCTTTCTCTTCACTACAAGTTCAATTTCTGAATTCATGGGTTTTAACAGAAGTGTAGGAATCTAAGTCAAAACAATTTGCGTCATGCAACCATTTTAAATCTGAGGGCGTGGCTTAATTAGCTTTAATTAGCTCGTTCGATATGTTTATTATTTGGTATTAGTTGGACAAATGTTCCATGTGACATGAATTAGGTTGACAATGACGAAACATGTTTTCTGCATTCTAGGGGGAGAAGTTATTGAACAATCTTGGTGGTATGTTCTCTATGACTTGGAAGCCAAAGAAGAGCCACGACATAAAAGGGCCTCGAACTTCAAAAGGTTTCTGTTATCCTTCATATCATGTTCACTCTTCTTCTTTCTGTAATTTTAATTGCTAACAGAGAATATAACTGTGGATATAATACTTGTGAGTTACTTCTAAGTGTAAATAATTTTTCTGACCTTCATCTCTTGGCTTTTATAGATGATAATTATAGAGGGAAAGAAAGTAGTGCAAATCAAAGAGAAAAATTAGGTTTGTCGAATGGTAAAAAAGGAAAGTCAGCCTCCAGTACACCTCCTCCTGAATCGATGAACGCTATGCAGCAAGTTGAGGTACATTTTGTATTTACAAAATCTATAGCAATTTGCGGCTTAACTTATGTTATATTCTTCCCATGTTTATGTTTAACCAGTTGGAGAAGGCGAAGCAAGATGATGCGCTTTCCGATCTGAGCAACATATTGGGAGATCTAAAAGGCATGGCTGTTGACATGGGATCTGAGCTTGACAAGTAAATTTCCTTGAACTTGACTAGCATTAGTCCTGATGTGTTTCTTCTTTATCATGTCGTTAAGTTTCATCCTGAAGGTAGATGGAAGGATAATCCTACTAACCTGATCAACTTTTTCGTAACTATTTTCGACAAGATCCTCTTAATTCACTTAACTGTTAAAGGAAATGTGATAAAGTGCTAATTTCTTGTGACAAAATCATAAAGCATGAATCTGATTTATTAAGCCATAGTTTTCTGAAGTTAAAATGTGGTTCAACAGGGAAGCCGTGAATCGACTGTCAACTTTAGTATGTGATACTGAACTAAACTATAGCATTTGGTGAAAATGTAATTTCATTCTTTTTCTGTTGTTCACTGTTCGTTGAGCCGAGGATCTATCGGAAACAACCTCTTTACCTTCACAATGTAGGGGTAAGGTCTGCATACACATTACCCTCCCATTGTGAGATTACACTGGGTTTGTTGTTGTTGTTATTGTTGTGTTCTTTTTCTGTTGGCGGGTTATGTAGCTCGGGGTGGTGGCAATGGTACTCTATTTATCAAATATAGCATTGTGTATGCTGTGTTTCTGCTTGACTAAGGCATTACTTCTTCTTTTTCGCAGTCTTGTTTTTTTTTTCTCTCCTAATAACAGATATTATTGAAATCTGATAAATGCAGGCAAAACAAAGCTATTGATGATCTTGACAAAGATGTGGAGGAATTAAACTCTCGAGTTAAAGGTGCCAATCGACGTGCACGTCAAATAGTTGGGAAGTGAGAGAGAACTCTTGACACAACATCAGATTTACTGAAGTTTCTGGCATTTGGCTCAAGTCCTATTTGAAGTTTTGGTTGTTTCTTGTATTATTTTCTATTCATTTTTTTGTCATTAATATTACCTTTTCCATTCCTAGTTTACTGGATTGTTTAATTGTTCATTTGCGGATAAAATAATCAAATAGGCCTTTGTACATTTGCTACTGTAGCAGCAAGGACTAAGATTATGCTGCATATAGCTATACTTTTTATCAACAAAGACAATAAAAAAGAATACTAACAATCATTTATGCTTTCCTTGGAGCTTAGAGAACAGAAGAGAAATGAATGGAGAATGACCACATCACCTTTCTTTTCTAATTTGTGTTGGATAATTAACTATAGGAACATAAAGGGAGCCTTGGCATAATTGGTAAAGTTGCTGCACGGGATTGAGCCGTGAAAACAGTCTCTCGCAGGAATGCGGGAGTTCTAACAGGAAAGGAAATTGAGAGAGAGAGGGAGAGAAGTAAGTCTTCTCTTGGGCAAACTAATTTTTTAAGTTCCCTATTGGGCCAAATATCCTCTACTTCTTCCTTACTATTTTATGTTCCTTTCTTTTCATTCCCTCTTGAAACATAGGGTTAAGTCCTCTTGTTTATCGAATATCGAACAGTTAAGCAAAAAAAGGAGTAAAGAAATTGTAAGTAATTCAAATGGATTTTAATGCGGACTTTTGAGTGTATAGGGTTGGCTCTTGGCTGTGATACAATGTGAGAGAGTTTGATCATCCAATCAAAAATTAAAGACTCGTGAATTTAGTGTCAACAGAGGTAGCTGAACGAATTTGTTGCCCAAAGCCAAAGTTCAAGGAGATGCTTTAACCTTTTTATTTAACAAAATTCTTATAGACTTTTCTTTGAAACTACTCTTCTATCTTTTTGAAATATAAAGTCATTAAATTTTCAACTTCTTTTAAAATTTCTTTGCAATTACAATATATTCAATATAATTAATATCACTTCGTTAAGACATTTTGAAATTAGGTAAGAAGTTATTAATTTTAGTTTTAAAAATTAAAATTGGTTTTATTAAGTCAACATTATAGAAATTGTAACCATTATTTCTTTATAATATATTTAACTATCCGTATACATTCTAGTATTGTGTATATCAAAGTATGACCAAAAACAAAATAGTGTCGAATTCAAATTGGAGAAAAGCAAGTTGAGTTTCACAACTATATTGCAACATTTTTATGCTTGAATTCATTGAGATATAAAAAGGAGTATCTTGATTTTATAATCTCAAAGGACTTGCTCTCCAATTTATGAAAATAGTTAATCTATACAAATCGAATTGAATTTAAAAGTAAACCCGTTTTAAACAGGAAAAAACGAATGAATTTGCGGAAGAATAAAAAGAGAGAGCGCGCTACATGAACTAATTAATAAAAGATTTTTGCTCACTCATTCGAAAAATTTCAACCAAATCCAACAAAAAAATATAAAATTCAAAACCTTTTTAATAATAACAATTGTTATAATAGTAAGATAAATTGTAGGGCCTTTATTATTTTGGTGTCTAAAGCCTTGGCTTTAGTGGCGTTATGGTTCGGCGAATCAGCGTGCCATGAGTGGCATAAGACCTCTACCGGTTAAAATATACGACCCATGTGGAACAACGGTAAAGATTCACCAACTTTAATATTTACACCAATAACAACAACAAGCCCCTTAATTTCTCACAAGTAGGGTTGTCTAGTGAGGGCAAGATGTACACAGTCTTACTCTTGATATCATCTTGGGTATGGATTGGTTGTCACCTTGTCGTGCTATATTGGATTGTCATGCCAAGACAGTGACCCTAGCCATATCGGGGTTACCTCGATTAGAGTGGAAAGGAACTCCTGTTCATTCTACCAGTAGGGTTATTTCTTATATGAAGGCTCGACGTATGGTCGGGAAAGGATGTCTAGCCTATTTGGTTTATATTGGCAATTCCAGTGCGGATGTTCCTTCTACGGACTCAGTACCAGTTGTTCGTGAATTTCCAGAAGTATATCCTGTAGATTTGCCGGGGATGCCGCCCGACAGAGATATAGACTTCTGCATTGATTTGGCTCCGGGCACTCAGCCCATTTCTATTCCACCATATCATATGGCCCCGCCGAAACTGAAAGAACTAAAGGAGCAGTTACAAGACTTGCTTGATCAGGGATTTATTAGACCTAGTGTCTCGCCCTGGGGTGCACCAGTGTTATTTGTAAAGAAGAAAGATGGTTCAATGCGAATGTGTATAGATTATCTGCAGTTGAACAAGGCTACTATCAAGAACAAGTATCCACTGCCAAGAATTGATGACTTATTCGATCAGTTTCAAGGTGCCAAGGTATTTTCAAAGGTCGACTTGAGGTCTGGTTACCATCAATTGAAGATTAAGACATCTGATGTCCCTAAGACAGCTTTTCGGACTCGGTATAGGCATTACGAATTCCTAGTGATGTCATTTGGGTTGACAAATGCCCCAACAACATTTATGGATTTGATGAATCGGGTGTTCAAGCCCTATTTGGATTCTTTTGTGATTGTATTCATTGATGATATCTTGATTTACTCCAGCAGTCGAGAGGAGCATGAGCAACATCTTCGGAGTGTGCTTCAGACTTTGAAGAATAATCAGTTATATGCCAAATTTTTAAAATGTGAATTTTGGTTAGACTCACTTGCCTTTTTGGGGCATGCTGTATTGGCAGAAGGCATAAAAGTGGATCCTAAGAAGATTGAGGCTATTCAGAATTGGCCTAGACCTACTTCAGTTACAGAGATCCGGAGTTTCCTGGGTTTGGCAGGTTATTATTGTCGGTTCATGGAGAGGTTTTCATCTATAGCAAGCCCATTGACCAGACTGACCCGGAAAGGTGTTCCATTCGGATGGTCAGACGAGTGTGAGTTGAGCTTTTAGAAGCTCAAGACTGCTTTGACTACATCACCAGTGTTGGTATTATCTACAAGTTCAGGATCTTATACGGTGTATTGTGATGCATCTCGCATTGGGCTTGGTACAGTATTGATGCAAGATGGCAGGGTGATTGCATATATGTCGTGGCAGTTGAAAGTTCACGAGAAGAATTATCTTGTTCATGACTTAGAATTGGCAGCCATTGTTCATGCGCAGAAGATTTGGAGGCATTACCTGTACGGTATCTCGTGTGACTAATCATCGTAGCTTACAATATCTGTTCAAACAAAAGGATCTCAATTTGAGGCAGAGAATATGGTTGGAGCTTTTGAAGGACTATGATATCACTATTTTGTATCACCCCGGAAAGGCCAATGTGGTGGATGATGCTTTGAGTATAAAGGTTGTGAGTATGGGCAGTCTTGCATATATTCCGGTGGGTGAGAGATCATTAGTTGTATATGTTCAGACTTTGGCTAATCAATTCATGAGATTTGATGTTTCAGAACCCAGTCAGATTCTAGCTTGCACAGTCGCTCGGTCTTCTTTATATGAGCGTATCAGAGAGCGACAATATGATGATCCTCATTTACTTGTCCTAAAGGACACGGTGCGGTGCAGCAATGCCAAACAGGTTACTGTAGGGGAAGATAAAGTTCTACGAATGCAGGGGCATATTTGTGTGCCTAATGTGGATGGACTTCGTGAATTAATTCTGGAAGAGGCCCACAGTTCTAGGTATTCTATTCATCCAGGTGCTCCAAAATGTATCAAGATTTGCGGCAACATTATTGGTGGAGGAGAACGAAGAAGGATATAGTTGCATATGTAGCTCGGTGTCTGAATTGTCAGCATGTTAAGTTCGAGCATCAGAGACCTGGTGGTTTGCTTCAGAAGTTAGAAATTCCTGAGTGGAAGTGGGAGTGTATCACTATGGATTTTGTTGTTGGGCTTCCACGGACTCAGAGAAAATTTGACGCAGTTTGGGTTGTTGTGGACAGGTTGACCAAGTCAGCACATTTCATTTCAGTGGCAGTTACCTATTCTTCATAGCGGTTTTTACATTCGTGAGATTGTCCGCCTTCACGGTGTGACTGTGTCTATTATTTCAGATCGAGGTACACAGTTTACCTCATACTTTTGGAGGGTTTTACAGCGTAATTTAGGGACGCAGGTTGAGTTGAGTACATCATTTCATCCACAGACAGACGGACAGTCAGAGCGCACTATTCAAATATTGGAAGATATACTTCGCACTTGTGTTATAGACTTTGGAGGTTCTTGGGATCAGTTCTTGCCACTTGCGGAGTTTGCCTATAATAATAGCTACCAGTCGAGCATTCAGATGACTCCATATGAGGCATTATATGAAAGGCGATGTCGATCGCCAGTTGGTTGGTTTGAACCGGGAGAGGCTCGGTTATTGGGTACCGATTTGGTACAGGATGCCTTGGATAAGGTCAAGATTAGTCAGGATCGACTTTGCATAGCTCAGTCTAGGCAAAAGAGTTATGCCAACCGTAAGGTTTGTGATATTGCATTCATGGTTGGAGAAAGAGTATTGCTACGGGTTTCACCTATGAAAGGCGTAATGAGGTTTGAAAAGAAGGAAAAGTTGAGCCCTAGGTATATTGGACCCTTTGAAATTATTGAAAGGGTGGGTGAAGTAGCCTACAAGCTTGCACTACCACCTAGTTTATCAGCAGTTCATCCGGTGTTCCATGTGTCTATGCTCCAGAAATATCATGGTGATATGTCCCATGTGTTAGACTTCAGCTCAGTTCAATTGGATAAAGCTATGACTTATGAGGAAGAGCCGGTAGCTATTCTAGCTCGGCAGGTCCGTCAGTTGAGGTCTAAGAGTTATCCTTCAGTTCGGGTACAATGGAGAGGTCAGCCGATTAAGGCAGCTACCTGGGAGTCCGAGTTGGACATACAGAGCAAATATCCACATCTTTTCACCAGCTCAGGTACTTCTCTAATTCCGTTCGAGGACGAATTCTTATTTTTGATGTGGAGATTGTGATAACCCAAAAATGTCATATTTAATTTAAACGTTCATTTCTGTGTTCTATGAAGATGTTGAGAGCTTACCTACTATGAGTTCCGTATCACCTGAATAGTTGATGTTGATGGTGTTCCTTTCCTAGTAATATATTTCTTATGATGCCACTGTAGGTATTGTTTTCATGTTGTGTTACATTGATTGGATTATGTATGTGTTGTTAGGGGTTGATTTGGTGTTACTCTAGCAGGTGGATAGGCCCAGTTACAGGGGAAACTTTGGCGAAATTTTTGAAAATTTAGGGAGTTACTGAAATTTCGAAACTAATGGTGTGTGTGAACCAACAGTTGGGCCACATTGAATGCTAATGACGGGTTTTGACCCTCATTCGAGGACGAATGATCTTAAGCGGGGGAGAATGTAACACCCCGGAAAATTCCGCAAATGAGTTTAAGATTTTGTGGTGTCGGAGTAGGCTTACGTGTTTGGGGGTTGTATAAAAATCTTCGCGGTGAGCTTGCGATCCGTGACTCAGACCTTTTGGGTTGAGCAATGCACTGGAGAGCAAAGGAAATATTTTTGGCTAAGAAATGCGTTTCTGCGGTCCATTATGCGGCCGCAAAATCACTCTGCGGACCGCATAATGGCTGCAGAGTGAGGCTGGAGAGGGGAGGTTTTGGACGCCATTCTGCGGTCGACTATGCGATCGCAGAACTGTTCTGCGGTTCATTATGCGACCGTAGAACAGGTCTGCAGCCCGCATAGTGACCGCATACCCAAACAGATTTTTGCCAAGTTTTGGACACCAATTATGCGACCGATATGCGGTCCGCATATTGATTATGCGATCGCGGACCCTGTACCGGAGCTTCATTTTTGGGTTTTTACAACCCGACCCAACTTCGTTAAATACGCGCAAAGGGTCATTTTTGAGCAAAAATTCTGATGTTTTAGAGAGAAGGGAGAGTATTTTAGAAGAGAGGAAACCCTAGGCTAATTATTCTTCAAGTCTTACTCAAATCTTGGAAGATTAACAAGGAAATCTCACAAGTTCTTCATCTAAGAGGTAAGGTTTCATACCCTGGTTCTCAATTTTAAATTTCGGTAGAAGATGGTTGATTAGGAGTATGATTCTTGGGTATGAGAGTATTATTTATACATACATGTACCAATAAGATTTATGGGGAGATTGTTGAGTAAAATGGGTAAAGATTGGATTGAAAATGGTAGAAATCTTCAAACAAAACTTTAATTGAGGATTTGAAAGGCAATCCGATGTCGGAATTCGATAATTTTTGTATGGTTGAACTCGTATTGGAACGGGTGTTCGGATTTTATAAGTTCTTCCAGAATTCGTGTAACGACCCGACTTGTCGTTTTAAGAATTAATGCCCCGTTCAATGACTTAAGGTCTCGAGCAGCTTCGGAATATGTATTATGACTCGCGTGTGTGGTCGAGTTTGATTTTTGGAAGATATAGAATTAAATTGAAAGAACAATTCCTATTTAGAAGCTTAAATGGAAAGAGTTGACTGGAGAGTTGACTTTTGAGCAAACGACCCCGGAATGAAATTTTTATGATGTCAATAGCTTCGTATGGTGAATTTGGACTTAGGTGTATGTTCGGATTTGGATTTGGAAGTCCGTAGGACAATTCGACGTATTTTGGCGAAAGTTGTAAAATGAAAGATTTTTTGGAAGGACCGACCGAAGGTTGAATTTTTGATAACGAGGTCGGATTTCGATTCCATAAATTTGAATAGCTCCATTTATGACTTGGGTACAAAATTTGAAGTCATTTCGGATTGATTTGATACGTTCAAAATATAGAAGTTGGAAGAGTTAAAAACTTATAATTCGATTCGATGCGCGATTCGTAATTTCGGCGTTGTTTGACATGGTTTGAAGCCTTGACTAAGTTCGTATTATATTTTGGGACGTGTTGGTATATTTGTTGAGGTTCCGAGGGCCTCAGGTGGATTTTAGAAGGTTAACGGATCAATTCGTACTTGAAGAAAAGTTGCTGGAATTTCTGGGCAGCAGCATGAACAGTGATCGCAGAAGCATGAACAGTGATCGCAAAAGAGTGAACAGTGCCCGCATAAGTGTGAACAGTACTCGCAGAAGCAGAGGCAGCGCAGAAGCGTGAACAATGCTCACAGAAGCGGAACTGGGAAGAAACATAAAGACCAAAAATCAGTCACTTTGCCATTTTGGAAATTTTGGAGCTCGGTTCTTGGGCGATTTTGAGTATTTCTTCACGATTTCAACTCAAGTAAGTGTTATATATCCTAAAGTGATTATATTTCATGAATCCATGGTTATATTCATCGTTTAATTCGGATTTAAATGGAGGAAATCAAGATTTTTGCAAAATCTTTCAAAAACAAAAATTTAAGATTTGGAGGTCGAGTTGTTATCGGAATTTAATAAAATTGGTATGGTTGAACTCGTATCGGAATGGATTTTTGGATTTCATAAAAATTATGTCGGGTTCTGAGAGGCAAGCCCCGTGTCTACTTTTGTTGACTTTTTAGAATAAATTTTTAAGTCGACGTATTATTATCCGAAATTGTTTCCGATGAATTTTAATGAAGTTATACAATTAATGTTGATAGATGTGAGCATTCCGGAGGTCAATTAAAGCAAGAAGGCGATTTTGGAATATCGACATAACTTCAAAAAGGTGAGTATCTTGCCTAACCTCGAGTGAAAAAATTACCCCTTAGGCATCGAATCTTATGTGCCATTTGTGAAATGTAAAAAGTCGTGTACGCGAGATGACGAGTACGTACTCGGGCTTATATGTGCAAATTTTATTGGGTTAAAGTCTTAGGCATTATTGTGTAGTAAATTGGATAATCGTTGGAATTTATTAAATCATCTATTTGCCATGCCTAAATCCCTGTTTGTTGAATTTGTTTTTATATGACAATTTGATGTGATTGTCATTTGAATATTTATGTAATTCCGTAAGTTTGTTGGTTTGATATTTCTTAGAATTTAGTCTCATTATGGATGTTTTCTCAGCAAATAATTAATTAAATAAACTTAAGAAGAGGTGTTTATATAATTATTGAGAATGTGGATTAATGAAGGCGTTGCCTTATGCTAAGTAATTTCTATCTATGTTGATTGTTTTTGAGGTCTTATACACATTGTGTGGAGCCTTCGGCTATTTGTTTTGAAATTAATTGATTTGTTGTATCTTTGGAATTGGTTGTGGCCATTGGAAAAATTATGATATGAATTGATTTTGTTATGTTGCCGTGAAAATTTTTTGTGTAAATTGTTGTATTGTGTGAGTTGTTATTTTGAGGATATAAGGGTGACATTCCAATGTTGACATTATGTGGGTATAAGGGTGGCATTTCACTGTTGTTATGTGTGTTGGGATATTGTCTGGACGGAGTGATAAGGGTGGCTATATGAGAGGTAAGGGTGGCTATAGGAGCGATAAGGGTAGCTACTGATATTGTCAAAGCGGAGGGATAAGGGGGGCTATTATAGGAGTGATAGGGGTGGCTATAGGAGAGATAAGGGTGGCTATTGTCAAGGATGATATGTGATGATGTGGAGTTATTGTGTTGGTGGTTTTCATGTGATATTGTGATTTTTCTTGTGTTTATTTTTATACTTTGTGCAATTTGTCTTGTTGTTGGTAAATTGATAACAATCTGATTTATGTTGAAATTGGGAGCCTGTGGATTTTGCCATGCAGATTATAAAATAAAATATGGGCACGAGGTGCCATGAGTAAATAATGAGGATATTGGCACGTGAATTGTTTGTGCAGTTGTGATATGAAATGTGAGCACGAGGTGATGTGGTTAAATTATAATGATATTTTGCACGCGAGTTGTCTGTGCGGTTGTTATAGAGAAATTGGCACGAGGTGCCGTGGAATATGAAATCGGGCTGAGACCCGTACTTTATGATTTTTGAAATAAGGTGTCACAGGGTGACTTTTATTCGAAAGATATTTATTTGAAAGAATTTTATTCGAAAGATATATATATATATATATATATATATATATATTTGAAGGAATTTTATTTGAAAGATATTTATTGAAGGAATTATATTTGAAAAAGGTTTATTTGCAAGAATTATATTTGAAAGGTATTTATTTGAAGGGAGTATATTCGAGATATATTTATTAAATGGTATTATATCCTGGAGAGTATTATTTGAGAAGCATATAGGCAAAAAAGATTTATATTTGAAGGGCTTGATTTAATTGGGTGTATTTGTAATTATTATTTTTGAGCAATATTAATGGTGTTCTTGTTGCCCTGCTGTGCATATCACTGGTTGATTTGTGTTGCCCTTATTGTTATGTGTTTCCTATTATTTTGTATACTATATTGCACAGGTTATTAGACTAGTGAGTGTCTTGACTGTACCTCGTCTCTACTCTACTGAGGTTAGTCTTAATACTTACTGGGTACCAACCGTGGTGTACTCATACTATACTTCTGCAAATTTTTATGCAGAGCCAGGTGTTGGAGATATCGGACTCGGATAAAGTTAAAGTGTGATCGCAAGGATTCAAGGTAGAGCTGTTTGGTCGTCGGAATCCTGTCACGACCTAAAAACTCACCCGTCGTGATGGTGCCTATCTCAATACTAGGCAAGCCGACAATCTCAATAAACCACCATATCTTTTAAGTTTAAAAACATAATATCTAAATTTAGCGGAAGAAAAACTCACAAATACATATATAAACACTCCCAAAATCCGGTGTCACTGAGTACATGCGCATCTAGTATAATACAAGTCTGTAAAATATGGTCTATAACAATCTAAGACCAAATACATTAAACAAGGAGATATGGAAAGAGAGACAAGGTCTGTAAAATACGGCAACTACCTCTGAATCTCCACAAAATTAACCGTGCGAGAGAATCAACATCCGCTATGCTGGGAACACCTGGATCTGCACACGAAGTACAGGGTGTAGTATGAGTACAACCAACTCAGTAAGTTACAATAGTAAATAAAGAACTGAAAGTAGTGACGAGCTTCTCAGCTAAGTCCAAATACAATACTTTCCAATATAAAAGAGTAGGCATGCTCTCAAGTTCAACATTTAAGATTTCACTGAAATTTCATATCAAGTTTGACCGAAAGAGAAAATAATGTTTTTCTGAAATTCCCAAAATAGTGATATATGACAGCTGAAATGCAGCAAAGAATGAAATCAATGCATCCTCTCAGAGTAACAGTCACTCAGTCCTCCTATTCACTCCAACCTCACAGTCACTCTTTCCTCACAGTCGCTCATCACTCGGCACTCGCACTCAGTAGGTACCTATACTCACTAGGGGTATGTACAGACTCCAGAGGGGCTCCTTCAGTCAAAGCGCTATTTCAAGCCAATCATGGCATAAATAAATATATATGTTGCGGCGTGCAGCCCGATCCATAAATATCCTCACAATTAGGCCCTCGGCCTCACTCAGTCATCAACCTCTCCAATCTCTCGGGCTCTCAGAAATCATGATAAGCAGCCCAAAAATAGTAATATGATGCATCAATAATAATAAGAGAGACTGAGGTATGATATAAAATGAATAAACATGACTGACTAAAAAATTACAATTTGAACATATTATTCAACCACAGAAATGACCCCAGTGGGTACCAATAATAACATCATATGTCTAAATATGAATTTTAATACGAGTCTCAACTCAATTTTTCCCTATCACGTAGAGAATGTACGGATATCAACAAATAACTCAATTTCACAGTTCCAAGGAATTTGACCAAGACACAACTCCTACGGTTCACGCTCACACACCCGCCATCTAGCATGTGGGTCAACTCAAAACCACTCACATAACACGTAATTCGGGGTTTCATACCCTCAGGACCAAATTTAAAACTGTTACTTACCTCAAACCGTGAAACTCTTATTCCGCTAAGCCTTTGCCTCGTGAATTGGCCTCCAAATGCCTCGAATCTAGCCATAAATAATTCGTTTCAGTCAATAAAATTTATTAGAATTAATTCCGTGAAAAAATACTAATTTTCCATAAAAATCCGAAATTTAGGTCAAAAATTGCTCGTGGGGCCCACGTCTCGGAATCCGACAAAAGTTACAAAATCCAAAAGCCCATTCAACCACGAGTCTCATCATACCAATTTTACCAAAATCCGACCTCAACTCGACCCTCAAATCTTCAATTTAAACCAAGAGGATTTTCTAAAATTTTCCAACTTAATTCACCCATTAACTGATAAAAACAATCATAGATTCGGGTAATTTAGCCAATATTGAGTTAAGAACACTTACCCTGTTATTTTCTCTGAAAATCTCCCAAACATTGCCTCTTCCCGAGCTCAAATCCGTCAAAATGGAAAATGGGATGAAGTCCCATTTTCAGAACTTAAATTCTCTGCCCAGACATTTGCTCTACGCGATCGCGAACATTCCCACTCGATTGCGAAGAACAGTTTGCCACAGCCCAAATTTAACTCTACGCGATCGAGGACTTTCCCACGCGATCACGATGCACAACATCACAGACCTAGGCGATCGCGGACCTAACCACGCAATCGCAAAGCACAAATGCGTGATTTCCATTTCTGCCCCATTTCCTCTACGCGAACGTGACCTTCTTCACGCGTTCGCGAATAACAAAGTCACATAGCTACGCGATCGCATCCCGCTTCACGCGATCGCGAAGCACAAAATATCACTGCCTTAAATTAACCCTACGCGATCGCAGATACCTCCACGCGATCGCGTAGAACAAAAACCTCCACTGACCAACTAAGCCTACACGATCGTAGACGCATTCACGCAATCGCGTATAAGGAAATCAGATACAGATATTAGAAAATTCCAGCAATTGTTTAAGTCCGAATTTTGATCCGTTAACCATCTGAAACTCACCTGAGCCCCTCGGGACCTCAACCAAATATACCAATAAGTCCTAAAACTTCATATGAACTTAGTCGAACCCTCAAATCACCTCAAACAATGCTAAAACCGTGAATTACATCCCAATTCAAGCCTAATGAACTTTGAAATTTCTAATTTCTACAAACGACTCTGAAACCTATCAAATCACGTCCGATTGACCTCAAATTTTGCATGCAAGTCATAAATGACATAACAGACCTATTCAAATTTTCAGAATCGTATTTCGACCCCGATATCAAAAAGTCAACCCCCGGTCAAACTTTCCAAAAATTTATTTTTTGCCATTTCAAGCTTAATTCTACTACGGACCTCCAAATAATTTTTTGAACATGTTTCTCAGCACCATACAGAGGTATTGAAATTATTAGAATTCGAATCTGAGATCATTTACACATAAGTCCCCATTCGATCGACTTTTCTAACTTAAATTTGTAATTATGAGACTAAGTGTCTCATTTCACTCCGAATTCCTTCCGGACCCGAACCAACTATCCTAATAAATCATAAATCAACTGTAAAGCATAAATTAAGCAGTAAATAGGGAAATAAGGTTATAATATTCAAAACGGCCGGCCGGGTTGTTACAAGTCCCTTGGAGTCTTTCCATTTTATTGTACTGTCAACTCTTATTCGAACGGTATTGTATATTTGATCCTTGAGATCATTGTATGTTTTCAGTTAGAGTTCATGACTCAGTATTACCAGTCTTGAGAAGGTTGTTATATTTGTAATTATTTCCGTTGTTTGTTTCTATTTTTAATTTTTTTTAACTTGAATTATAATTAAAATCGGCTTACGTAGTCTTAGAGACTAAGTGCCATCATGATACTTATGGTGGGATTTTGGGTCGTGACAATTCAAGATGTGGGTCCCACTGTTGATTTTTAAAATAAATTTCGGACTTTAATCCGTAAAATTTATAATTCCATGTAGAATTAGTTCCTATGATTCGTGTTGAGTATGTTGAATTGTTTGTAATTAGATTTGAAGCTTTCGGACATGAATTCGTGAGGCAAATGAGTATTGGAATCTTGAAATTTATTTGCAAAGCAAGGTAAGTGTCGTGGTTAAGCTTGACTCGAGGGATTAGGACTTGTTTGCCTATTTGCTATATGTTTAGATGTTGGGTACAATGAATATGTGAGGTGACGAGTACTTATGCATTGTTGTCAGGTAAAGCATGCGGGTGGGACTTGTTCCTTGTAGTTTATTGCTTACTTTGATCTTGTTATCCATGCTTAGACTGCTTACTCACTAATTGATCGTTCTTATCGTGTTTACGGGCTTTTGTGATAATTGAGTTTTGATTAAGTTGAGATTGGTAGTGTGGAACCATTGTTAAGGTAAGGCTTGTTCTTGTTGATTTTATTTCCCTGCTATTATTTGTCCATTGTTATGTGGTAAGGGAGAGTGTTAATGCATGAAGGGTGATGTCGTGCCATATTATGAGTGTTAATACACGAAGGGTAATACCGTGCCATATTGTGAGTGTTAATGTATGAAGGGTGATGGTGTGCCATGTTATGAGAGCTAATGCACGAAGGGTGATGTCATGTCGTATCTAATGATTTATATTGTGAGGTTGAGATTAAAAAGCACGAAGGGTGATGTCGTGCAATTTTCTTCATTGTGTTTAGTTGTTTTCACTGGTTAAAAACATGTCGACTGTTCTGGTTATTATTCCAGTTGTATCTCTTATATCTTGTGCCCCTTTATCATGCCCCCTGCCAATAGTACATGTTTAGTTGTTATTGTTGTTTTCTGGTACATATACTATTATCTGCACAGGTTTATCATGTGGGTGTCTTGTCATAGCCTCGTCACTACTTCATCGTGGTTATGCCCGATAATTACCAGTACATGGGGTTGGTTGTACCGATACTGTACTCTGCACTTCTTGTGCAGATTTTGGTACTGGCCCTAGCTGATCTTGAGGCTTAGCAACTTGGATTTGCTGTCAGGAGACGCAAGGTAGATCTGCTGGCGTCCGCAGACCCTGGAGTCTCTTCCTAGTTTATCATTTACTGTTGCCTTACTTCAAAACAATGTATTTTCCCTTTTTTCAGACTCTGTTTGTAGTAAATCATAGTAGCTCGTGAGTTGTGACTCCAGATCTGGGTGGTAGAAATTAATGAAGTTTCCATATTATTCCACACTCGTTGTATTTCATTTTAGCTTATTTGCTGTTATTTACTGGATTGAATAAGTATTGGCTTAATAGTTCTCTAACGTCGACTTGTCTAGCAAGTGAAGTGTTAGGCGCCATCACGGTCCCGACGGAGGTAATTCCGGGTCGTGACAAACCTGGTATGCCCACACATCCACCTTAAGATCCTCATCTCAGCTACTTTTATCTTATGTACATGAGAGTTCTTAACAAACCAACACTCTGCTCCATACAACATAGTCGGTCTAACTACAACCTTGTAGAACTTGCCTTTAAGTCTCAGCGGCACATTCTTATCACACAAGACACCGGAAGCGAGCCTCCACTTCATCCATCCTACTACGAGACGGTGCCTGACATCCTCATCAATCTCCCCATTACCTTGTATTATAGATCCAAGGTACTTGAAACTACCTCTCTTGGGAATGACTTGTGTATCAATCCTCACCTCTATATCTGAACTTACACTCCAAGTATTCCGTCTTGGTTCTGCTTAATTTGAAACCCTTAGACTCCTCTGCCTCCAGACCTCCAACTTCTCGTTAACACCACCACGCGTCTCGTCCATAAGAACTATGTATTCAGCGAATAATATACACCATGACATCTCTCCTTAAATATGCCTTGCCAATGCGTCCATCGCCAGGGAAAATAGAAATAAGCTAAGAGCTGATCCATGTACAACCCCATCACAATCGAAAAGTATTCTGAGTTTCCTACCGTTGTCCTAACCCGAGTCTTGGCTCTATTATACATGTACTTAATCACCCTAATATAGGCTACTAGGACCCCTTTAGCCTCCAAACATCTTGAAAGCACCTCTCTCGGCACTTTGTCATAAGCTTTTTATAGGTCAATGAACGCCATATTGTGATGACCCAAAATGTCATCTTTAAATTTAATAAGTAGTTCTATATTCTAAGACCTTGAAAATTACTATTTATCATTTCTCGACTTGCGTGCAAGGTCCGTAAAATTTTCCGAAAAATTTTTATATGAAAAATGGATCAAAATGTAAAATAAAGCCTTAAAACTCAATTGAGTTGACTTTGGTCAACATTTTGAGCAAACGAACTTGGATCAGTGTTTTGACATTTCTAGTAGTTCCGTATCATAATTTGGGACTTGGACGTATGCCCGGAATTTAATTTGGAGGTCCCTAGCTCAAGTTATGACCATTTAACAAAAACTAGTAATTTAAAGGCTAAAGATTTTCAAGTTTGACCATGGGGTTGACTTTTTGATATCGGAGCCGAAATACGATTCTGGAAATTTGAATAGCTCATTTATGTCATTTAGGACTTGTGTGCCAAATTTGAAGTAATTCCGGATTAACTTAATATATTTTGGCACGAGATTTGCAAATGGAAAAGTTTAAAACTCAAAGTTCGAATCGGGGTGTGAATTATAATTTTAACATTGTTTGATATGATTTTTGACCCCGAGTAAGTCTTTATTATGTCACGGGACCTGTTGGTATATTCGTATGGGGTCCCAAGTACCCCGAGTGTGACTCAAATCGAAATCGGAACAAGAATTGGACTTAAGCAAAATCTGAAATTTTGCCTTCTGTTGTAATCGCACCTGCGGATTTTTTACCGCAGGTGCGAGCTCGCAAAAGCGAGCCTTCCATCGCAGAAGTGGCCTGGGAAGTCTGGGCAAAGGTACGCAGGTGCAGAAACTTGCACGCACCCGCGCGTCCGCAGAAGCGGACTTGTCAATCACAGAAGCGAAAGGCAACACAGGTGCGCATTTGTCCTCCGCAGATGTGAGGCCTCGCGTGGCAGACCCATTTTGCATATGTGAGATTTTTCTCGCAGATACGAGCTCGCATGTGCGAGCCTAGGAACCGCAGGTGCCGAAATGCCTGGGCAGTGTATATATCGAAGAGTCCGACATTTTTACTCATTTTGGACATTTTGAGCTCGGTTAAGGCGAAGTTTTGAGAGGGTTTTCACGATTTCGAACTGGGTAAGTGTTCTATAACCAAAAGTGATTATATTTCATAAATCCATGTCTATATTCATTATTTATTTCGGATTTAGATGGAAGAAATTGGAATTTTTGTAAAACTTTCTAAAAATGCAAAATTTAGATTTGAAGGTCCATTTGACATTGGAATTGGATAATCTTTGTATGGTTGAACTCATAGTGGAACAAGGGTTCGGATTTCATGAGTTTTTTCGAGATTTGATACGTGAGTCCCACTGTCGAATATTTAATTGAATTTTAGATTTTTATCCGAAATATTAGTAAATTCATATGGAATTAATTCCTACGATTCGTATTGAGTAGATCGAATTGTTTGTGAATAGATTTGAAACTTTTGGAGACAAATTTAAAAGGAAAAGTTGTGGTCGAGTAATTGATTGGAATTTGCAAAGCGAGGTAAGTGTTGTGGTTAACCTTGACTTGAGAGAATAGAACTCTTAAATTATTTGTTATGTGAAATGCATGTGAACGACGTATAGGCGATGTGACGAGTGTCTATACGTCGTCAAATTAATTGTTTGCCTACTTACTTGAAAAATTATAAATTTCTTTAAATCATGAATTAATTATTATAGTAATTGTTTCTCTCCTACTCTTTATCACATATTAATTCTTGAATTCCTGCATTAATTATTACATGCTATTTGAATTATGTGACTTACTTGTTATTTGACATTTAGCATATTAAATATTAAACTGCCTATTTTCTCCCTAATTTCCATAATAATTTGTTATTTGTCATTGTTTGTTTCATAATTAAATTATAATTATTGTATGCTGGTTGTCTTATAATTATATATTAATTATTGTATTTATTGGAGAAATTTCTTCTATAAGAATTGGTAAATGGATATATTGGAGGATCGGGTTGCATGCCGCAATAAAATTGATTAAAATGGATATATTGGAGGATCGGGTTGCACGCCGCAACAGACTTATTAAAAGTGCATATTGGGGGATCGGATTGCACGTCGCAATAAATTTATTTAAAAAGTTCATATTGGAGGATCGGGTTGCATGCTGCAATAAAATTGATTGAAATGGATATATTGGAGGATCGGGTTGCACGCCGCAACAGACTTATTAAAAGTGCATATTGGGGGATCGGATTGCACATCGCAATAAATTTATTTAAAAAGTCCATATTGGAGGATCGGGTTGCACGCCGCAATAGACTTATTAAAAATCAATATTTGGGGATCGGATTGCACGCCGCAATAGACTTATTTAAAAGTCAATATATATACTTGAGTAAAAATAATTATATGAGAGGATGGAAAACGAATATATTGTGAGGGCGGGTTGCACGCTGCAACAGAATTGAATCTGAATATATTGTGAGAGCGAGTTGCACGCTGCAACAGAATTGAATGTGAATATATTGTGAGAGCGGGTTGCACGCTGCAACAGAATTGATGGAAATGATAATTGGTTATGACTGCTGAATTGGCTTCAATTATTATAATTGAGTTACCTGATTTATTTCTATTATTGTTGTTGTTACTAATATTGCGTATAGGTAATGTAAGTGACCCGCCTTAGCCTCGTCACTACTTCGTCGAGGTTAGGCTCATCACTTACCAGTACATAGGGTCGGTTGTACTGATACTATACTTTGCACTTCTTGTGCAGATTTCGGAGTTGGTCTTAGTGGCGCACCATAAACTTGCTCGGATTTCAGCTACCAGAGGAGACTTGAGGTATAATTGCATGGCGTCTGCAGTTCTGAAGTCCCCGTCTATTCTACTTTAGCTGTGTGTTTATTTCCAGACAGCTTTATTTTATTCATGCCCTTATTTGTATTATTCTAGAAGCTCGTGCACTTGTGACACTAATTCTAGGATGGTATTTAGAAACCGTTATTTTTATAGATTATTCACTATATTTTAGACCTTACTTCCGTATTTATTTCTTTGTTATTAATAAATTTAAAAATTATTTAGAAATGGTTAATAATATTCTAACGTTGGCTTGCCTAACAAGTGAAATGTTAGGCGCCGTCATGGTCCGAAGGTGGGAATTTCGGGTCGTGACAGTTGGTATCAGAGCATTAGGTTACATTGGTCTCACGAGTCACGAACAAGCTTAGTAGAGTCTGAAGGATCGGTACGGAGACGTCTGTACTTATCTCTCAGAGGCTATGAAGTTTAGGAATAATATCACTTCTTTCTTATTTTGTCGTGCGATTTTATTCTATCATCGATGATTGAACCATTCTACTCTTATTCTCTCGCAGATGGTGAGAACACGTAATACCTCTACCGATGGACAGAGACCAGAACCGCCGGTGGCATCTATAGCTAGGGGTAGAGGTCTAGGCCGAGGTCGTGCTAGAGGCTGAGGCAGAGCTCAGTCCAGAGCTCGAGCAGCTGCACTTGTTGTAGAACCTCAAGTAGACCTTTAGGAGGAGGTTCCAGTTTAGAATGTACCAGCTGGACCAGTTCAGGTCCCGGAAGGATTCATAGCTACTCTAGTGCTTCAGGATGCTTTGGTCTGTTTGGTGAGTCTTATGGAGGGCGTGGCTTAGAATGGTACATTTCTAGTGGCACCAGCCATTTCACAGGCTGGGGGAGGAGCACAAACTCCCACTACTCCTGCTCCGGAGCAGANGTTTGGTAGGTTATTATCGTCGGTTCGTGAAAGGGTTTTCATCTATAGCAAACCCATTGACCAGTCCGACCTAGAAAGGTGTCCCATTCAGATGGTCAGACGATTGTGAGTTGAGTTTTCAGAAGCTTACGACCGCGTTGACTACGGCGCCAGTGTTGGTATTACCCACAGGTTCAGGATCGTATACGGTATATTGTGACACATATCACATTGGGCTTGGTGCAGTATTAATGCAAGATGGCAATATAATTGCATATGCGTCGCGACAGTTGAAGGTTCACGAGAAGAATTATCCTTTTCATGACTTAGAACTGACAACCATTGTTCATGCGCTGAAGATTTGGAGGCATTACCTCTACGGTGTCTCGTGTGAGGTNCCAGCCCCGCCAGTTGGGGTAGTTCAGCCAATTGTTGCGGCACATTCCGGTGAAAGGTCCGCCATGTCTTTTGAGGCCTTATTGAGACTGGATAAGTTTACTAAGTTCTTTCCAGTTCACTTCAGTGGTACACCTTCTGAGGACCCACAGGATTATCTTGAACGCTGCCATGAGGTGCTGCGGAACATAGGTATAATTGAGACCAATGGGGTTGCTTTTGTTGTATTTCAGATGACGGCTTCCGCCAAGAGGCGGTAGAGAGACTAAACATTGACCCGGCCAGTCGGATCACCTGCACTTACCTGGGAGCAGTTCTCTCAACTATTTCTGGAGAAGTTCCTCCCTATCACACTGAGAGAGGAATTCCGCAAGAAATTTGAGCATCTACAGCAGGGCAGTATGACTGTTACTCAGTATGAGTTCTGTTTTGTGGATTTGGACCGTCATGCTCTCCTTTTACTATCTACGGAGGGAGAGAGAGTAAGAAGGTTTATTGAGGGACTCACTCACCCTATCAGACTTCAGATGGCCAAGGAGATTGGAAGTGAGATTTCTTTTCAGGCGGCTGCTAATGTCGCAAGGACGATCGAGATAGTTCTTACACTAGAGAGAAGGTAGAGGTCTGATAAGAGGCCTCGTTAGTTCGGTGATTTTGATGGTGCCTCATCTAGAGGTAGGGGTAATTTTGGTAGGGGTCATCCTCCCAGACCATTTCATTCAGCACTTCATGCATCTCCCGGTGCTTCAGGGAGTCACGGTCCTATTATGCCTTACTATGGACAGCTATCATTTAGTGCACATTCAGCTCCTATCAGTGCACCGCCACTCCAGAGTTACTACAGCGGTTATCCGACCTATTTGGGTCAGCTTCAGCAGCCACTACATCAGGATGGGTGTTATGAGTGTGGGAACATTGGTCATATTAGGAGGTATTGCCCTAGATTGGCAAGTAACAGATCTCGGCAAGATTCTCGTGCCATCATACCAGCACCGGTTACTTCACCTCCTGCTCAGCTAGCTAGAGGTAGGGGTCAGGCAGCTAGAGGTGGAGGTCAGGCCGTTAGAGGTGGAGGTCAGACCGTTAGAGGTGGAGGCCAGCTAGTTAGAGGTCATCCTAGGGACGCAACTCAGATTGGTGGGGCCCACCCTCGATTTTATGCTTTTCCAGCTAGGCCTATGGCCGAGTCATCTGATAATGTGATCACAGGTATTATTCCAGTTTGCCACATAGATGTTTCAGTTCTATTTGATCCAGGATCTACTTATTCCTATATGTCCTCCTATTTTGCTTCATATTTGGTTGTGCCTTGTGATTCTTTGAGTGCTTCTGTGTGTGTATCTACACCGGTGGGAGACTATGTTGTAATAGATCATGTATATCATTAGTGTATGGTTACTATTGGTAATCTTGAGACTAGTGTGGATCTTTTACTTCTTGATATGGTAGATTTTGATGTCATCTTGGGTATAGATTGGTTGTCCCTTTATCATGCTATATTGGATTGTCATGCAAAGATAGTGACCCTAGCTATGCCGGGGTTACCTCGGTTATAGTGGAAAGGAACTCCTGGTCATTCTGCCAACAGGGTTATTTCTTATATGAAAGCTCGGCGTATGGTAGAGAAAGGGTGTCTAGCCTATTTGGCTTATATTTGCGATCCCAGTACTGATGTTCCTTCTATGGACTCAGTACCAATTGTTCGTGAATTTCCAGAATTATTTTCTACAGATCTGCCGGGGATGCCACCCGATAGAGATATTGACTTCTATATCGATTTGGCTCCGGGCACTCAGCCCATTTCTATTTCACCATATCATATGGCCCCGCCAGAGTTGAAAGAATTGAAAGAGCAGTTACAAGACTTGCTTGATCAGGGATTCATTAGACCTAGTGTCTCGCCCTGGGGTGCACCAGTATTATTTGTAAAGAAGAAAGATGGCTCTATGCGGATGTGTATAGA
>AWOL01S0003343.1:155739-169248 GCA_000715115.1 Nicotiana otophora
CGGGTTCTAGCTTGCACAGTCGCTCGGTCTTCTTTATATGAGCGCATCAGAGAGAGGCAGTATGATGATCCTTATTTACTTGTCCTTAAGGACACAGTACGTCGTGGTGATGCCAAACAGGTTGCTGTGGGGGAAGATGGAGTTCTACGAATGCAAGGTCATATTTGTATGCCTAATGTGGATGGGCTTCATGAGTTAATTCTTGAAGAGGCACACAGTTTCAGGTATTCTATTCATTCAGGTACAACCAAAATGTATCAAGATTTGTGGTAACATTATTGGTGGAGGAGAATGAAAAAGGATATAGTTGCATATGTAGCTCGGTGTCTGAGTTGTCAGAAAGTTAAGTACGAGCATCAGAAACCTGGTGGTTTACTTCAAAAGTTAGAAATTCCTGAATGGAAATGGGAGCGTATCACTATGGATTTTATTGTTGGACTCCCACGGACTCAGAAAACATTTGACGCAGTTTGGGTCATTGTGGACAGGTTAACCAAATCAGCACATTTCATTCCAGTGGCAGTTACATATTCTTCAGAAAGATTAGCTGAAATTTACATTCGTGAGATTGTCCGCCTTTACGGTGTGCCCGTGTATATTATTTTAGATCGAGGTATGCAGTTTACCTCACATTTTTGGAGGGTTGTACAACGTGAGTTAGGCGCGCAGGTGGAGTTGAGTACAACATTTCATCCACAGACAGACGGACAGTCAGAGCGCACTATTCAGATATTGGAAAATATGCTTCGCGCTTGTGTTATAGACTTTGGAGGTTCTTGGGATCATTTCTTGCCACTTGCGGAGTTTGCTTATAATAATAGCTACCAGTAGAGCATTCAGATGACGATATGAAGCATTATATGGAAGGCGATGCCGATCGCCAGTTGGTTGGTTTGAATCGGGAGAGGCTCGGTTATTGGGTATGGATTTGGTACAAGATGCCTTGGATAAGGTCAAGATTATTCAGGATCGACTTCGCACAGCTCAGTCTAGGCAAAAGAGTTATGCCGACCGTAAAGTTCATGATATTGCATTCATGGTTGGAGAAAGAGTATTGCTCCGAGTTTCACCTATGAAAGGTGTAATGAAGTTCGGTAGAAGGGCAAGTTGAGCCCTAGGTATATCGGACCCTTTGAAATTCTTGAAAGGGTGCGTGAAGTAGCCTACATGCTTGCATTACCACCTAATTTATCAACGGTTTATCTGGTGTTCCATGTGTCTATGCTCCGAAAATTTCATGGTGATCCGTCCCATGTGTTAGATTTCAGCTCAGTCTAATTGGACAAAGATTTGACTTACGAGGAGGAGCCGGTGGCTATTCTAGCCCGGTAGGTCCGACAATTGAGGTCTAAGAGTTATCCTTCAGTTCGAGTGCAATGAAGAGGTAAGCCGGTAGAGGCATCTACCTGGGAGTCCGAGTCGGACATGCTGAGTAAATATCCACAGCTTTTCTCTAGCTCAGGTACTTTTTCTAACTCCGTTCGAGGACGAACATTTGTTTTAGAGGTGGAGAATGTGATGACCCAAAATGTCATCTTTAAATTTATTAAATAATTTTGTGTTATAATACCTCGAAAGTACTATTTATCATTCCTCCACTTGCGTGCAAAATCCGTAAAATTTTTCGGAAAGTTTTTATGTGAAAAATGGATTAAAATGTGAAATAAAGCCTTAAAACTCAATTGAGTTGACTTGGTCAACATTTTGAGCAAACGAACCCGGATAAGTGTTTTGACAGTTTCGGTAGGTCTGTATCATAATTTGGGACTTGGACGTATGCTTAGAATTTAATTTGGAGGTCCTTAGCTCAAGTTATGACCATTTAACGGAAACTAGTAATTTAAAGGGTAAAGATTTTCAAGTTTGACCACGGGGCTGACCTTTTGATATCGGAGCCGGAATCCGATTCTGGAAATTTGAATAGCTCTGTTATGTCATTTAGGACNTAGGTTATTATCGTCGGTTCGTGAAAGGGTTTTCATCTATAGCAAACCCATTGACCAGTCCGACCTAGAAAGGTGTCCCATTCAGATGGTCAGACGATTGTGAGTTGAGTTTTCAGAAGCTTACGACCGCGTTGACTACGGCGCCAGTGTTGGTATTACCCACAGGTTCAGGATCGTATACGGTATATTGTGACANTAAATTTGAAGTCATTCCGGATTCACTTAATATGTTTTGGCATGAGATTTGCAAATGAAAAAGTTTAAAACTCAAAGTTCGAATCAGGGTGTGAATTATAATTTCTGCATTGTTTGACGTAATTTTTGACCCCGAGTAAGTACGTATTATATTACGGGACTTGTTGGTATATTCGGACAGGGTCCCAAGTACCCCGAGTGTGACTCGAATCGAAATCGGAACAAGAATTGGACTTAAGCAAAATCTAAAATTTTGCCTTCTGTTGTAATCGCGCAGATTTTTGACCGCAGGTGCGAGCTCGCAAAAGCGAGCCTTCCATCGCAAAAGCGGCCTGGGCAGGCTGGGCAAAGGTACGCAGGTGGGGAAACTTGCACGCACCCGCGCATCCGCAGAAGCGGACTTGACAATCGCAGAAGTGGAAGGCAGCGCAGGTGCACATTTGTCCTCCGCAGATGCGCCTCGCCTGGCAGCCCCATTTCGCAGATGCGAGCTCGCATGTGCGAGCCCAGGCACCGCAGATGCGGAAATGCCTGGGCAGTGTATATATCGAAGAGTCCGATATTTTTACTCATTTTGGTCATTTTGAGCTCGGTTAAGCTAAGTTTTGAGAGGTTTTTCACGATTTCGAATTGGGTAAGTGTTCTATAACCAAAAGTGATTATATTTCATAAATCCATGTCTATATTCATCATTTATTTCGGATTTAGATGAAAGAAATTGGAATTTTTGTAAAACTTTTCAAAAACAAAAAATTTAGATTTGAAGGTCCATTTGATATCGGAATTGGATAATTTTTGTATGGTTGAACTCGTAGCGGAACGCGTGTTCGGATTTCGCGAGTCTTTTCGGGATTTGATACGTGGGTTCCACTGTCGAATATTTAAATGAATTTCGGATTTTTATCTAGAAATTTAGTAAATTCATATGAAATTAATTCATATGATTCATATTGAGTATATCGAATTGTTTGTGAATAGATTTGAAACTTTTGGAGACAAATTTAAAAGGAAAAGTTGTGGTCGAGTAATTGATTGAAATTTGCAAAGCGAGGTGAGTGTTGTGGTTAACCTTGACTTGAGGGAATAGAACCCTTAAATTATTTATTATGTGAAATGCATGTGAACGACGTATAGGCGATGTGACAAGTGTTTATACGTCGTCAAATTAATTGTTTGCCTACTTACTTGAAAAATTATAAATTATTTTAAATCATGAATTAATTATTATAATAATTGTTTCTCTCCTACTCTTTATCACATATTAATTCTTGAATTCCTGCATTAATTATTACATGCTATTTGAATTATGTGTCTTACTTGTTATTTGACATTTAGCATATTAAATATTAAACTGCCTATTTTCTCCCTGATTTCTATAATAATTTGCTATTTGTCATTGTTTGTTTCATAATTAAATCATAATTATTGTATGTTGGTTGTCTTATAATTATATATTAATTATTGCATTTATTGGAGAAATTTCTTCTATAAGAATTGATAAATGGATATATTGGAGGATCGGGTTGCATGCCGCAATAAAATTGATTGAAATGGATATATTGGAGGATCGGGTTGCACGCCGCAACAGACTTATTAAAAGTGCATATTGGGGGATCGGATTGCACGTCACAATAAATTTATTTAAAAAGTCCATATTGGAGGATCGGGTTACACGCCGCAATAGACTTATTAAAAATCAATATTCGGGGGATCGGATTGCACGCCGCAATAGACTTATTTAAAAGTCAATATATATACTTGATTAAAAATAATTATATGAGAGGATTGAAAACGAATATATTGTGAGGGCGGGTTGCACGCTGCAACAGAATTGAATCTGAATATATTATGAGAGCGGGTTGCACGCTGCAACAGAATTGAATGTGAATATATTGTGAGAGCGGGTTGCACGCTGCAACAAAATTGATGGAAATGATAATTGGTTATGACTGCTGAATTGGCTTCAATTATTATAATTGAGTCACCTGATTTATTTCTATTATTGTTGTTGTTACTAATATTGCGTATAGGTAATGTAAGTGACCCGCCTTAGCCTCGTCACTACTTCGTCGAGATTAGGCTCATCACTTACCAGTACATGGGGTCGGTTATACTGATACTATACTTTGCACTTCTTGTGCAGATTTCGGAGTTGGTCTCAGCGGCGCACCATAGACTTGCTCGGATTTCAGCTACCAGAGGAGACTTGAGGTATAATTGCATGGCGTCTGCAGTTCTGAAGTCCCCGTCTATTCTACTTTAGCTGTGTGTTTATTTCCAGACAGCTTTATTTTATTCAGGCCCTTATTTGTATTATTCTAGAAGCTCGTGCACTTGTGACACTAATTTTGGGATGGTATTTAGACACCGTTATTTTTATAAATTATTCACTATATTTTAGACCTTACTTCCGTATTTATTTCTTTGTTATTAATAAATTTAAAAATTATTTAGAAATGATTAATAATATTCTAGCGTTGGCTTGCCTAGCAAGTGAAATGTTAGGCGTCATCACAGTCCGAAAGTGGGAATTTCGAATCGTGACACATATGCAAGTCCTTCTTCATCTCCCTATACCGCTCCACCAATCTCCTCACAAGGTGAATGGCTTCCATAGTCGAACGCCCCGACATGAGACCGTTAATATTTACACTAGATCAATAAATTCAAGACACTTATCTTTTATACAATATTTCTCACTTAATCATGATTAAGTCATTTATATTCTCACTTTTATTTTTAATTGCTAAAGTTAAATTGGTTGACTTGATAAAGATAATGTGTCTGACTAAATATTTACCGTGGAGCAACTATATACATCAACAATTACATACTATATAGCTCAGAGTAAATACATACAACTATTTACTAAGTGTTATATATATATATATATATATATATATATATATATATATATATATAACTCGGTGCGAGATACTTTTTTTAAACTATTTTGATATACATCTTTTTTGTTTTTTACAATAATACTTTCGTATCAATCTGCACACCGTAACTATTCTCAGATTGGGTATAAATGTAAACCTATAGCTTCTATCGGGTAGCAATTACATTCTAGCAGCACTATTGACGCTCCAAAACGTATAGTTTCGAAACATATTACTAACCAAGTATGATGGTAAGTAGCGGATTAATGATGCTAATGTCAAAATAACGCATAATGTCTGCTTAAGACTAGATAGTAAAGACATGCCATTAAATTAGTGAAAACTTTGTCGCCTTCAAATCCTATAATTTAATTGTAATTTGTAATTTAGGTTATCTTAAACACTTGAGAAAACGTTTAAAAACAAGTTAACAAACAGCTATCACAATAAGTACCATTTCTAAGTTTGAAAATTCCTAATCATTCTCACCACATATTAATCAATATAAAAGAGAGAAAATAGGAGAAGGTTTAGATCAACGTCATTACAAGAGATTATACTAATAATCTTCATTTCATTAATTAGCCTTTGACAACTCTCATATTGCCCCCACATCCTTAATTACAAGTCATTTTTAAGTCGCTATAATTAAATAAGAGGGCATTTTCACATTATTTTATAAACTTATAAATGAGTTCAAACCCAAGATTAGATCTCTAAATAATTACAAAGTTCAAAGAATTCAACTCAACCGGAAAATTGCGTGACTTATTTGATAAAAAAAGAAACTCTTAATTTCTCCCTTTGGATACGTGTAGTTCTCAAAAACTCTCTACCTTTTCATATATAAAAACCTTCTCTTTATTTTTCACATATAAACAAAACCTCTCTCTCGATCTCTTTTCCTATCTATTTTTGCCTCTCAAATTGCAGAAATAGCCATGAAAACAGCTTCTTCTTCTTCAAGTTCAAGAATGGCGTATAAGTGTATATTTCTTGCTTATTTGATCCTTTTTCCTTTCTCTATTATGGCTTTATCACAAACACAAAAATTCCCAATTGCACACTTAACCAAAAAACATGATCAAGATCATCTTCATTCTTGCAATACTGACCAAAATAATTGTTATTCAGCTGCTGTTATTTGCTATCAACTCCAAAGAATTCGCCACTGTCCCCCATTTTCTCCGCCGCTGTCGCCGTCGCCGCCATCGCCGCCGTCATCTTCATCACTGGATGAAATTGACCCAAGATATGGTGTTGAAAAAAGATTAGTCCCTTCTGGTCCTAATCCTCTACACAACTAAATTTCAAGAAAGCTCTAAATTACTTCATTTCTTGGTCATTTTCTTTACTTTTCTTGGATTATTTAGATACCCTTTTCAGTTTAATGCATAAATATTACTTAGTTGAATTTCACATTGAAGGCCAAAGTCAGAAAAGTTGAAGAAGAAACCGATTCAGTTATGTCATCAGAGGTTTATTATTTATCAGTAGTATAGTAAGTCAGAGTTCTTGTTTTGTTTGTATTTAATTTGTACTATAACTAATTAGCTATTTCCATTTTTGTTTTTAGACCTGCATTTTATGGCATATTAATGGCAAAAACAAGTCTGGAAATAGTGGAATTATTACTATTTGAAGTATGGTCAAGAAATCAAAGTATTAGCTTCTGTGATATTGGAGGTGAAGTTTATTCAAGAGAAGTCCATGATTTACATTAAATTTGAGGTAGCTGTTTGAAAGGGGTATCAAGTGGTGCCAATTTAATGGATTAGTTAAGTAGTAGTACTACTACCAGTACATTAAATAGAGTCATGTATATATAGTTTCTTGACCTGTATTATTCAACTTGAATTTCTAATCTTAGTTCAAAGTTTTACCATTATGAGTTCACTTTCTGTATTTTCATATGATGTTTCATTACAAAGTCGCTTTGCTAGAGAGCGTTTTATCCGTAATGTGAAACTTTTCCGTACAAATTCGAATTTAGTCGGGTCACAATACTAGTACACAACGGATAAAAAACAAAAAAAAAACTATGATGTTTGATTATGGAATTGTCTTTGTTAGAAAACGTTTTACCTGCAATGCGAGATTTTCTAGTGCGAATTCAAATTTAATCAGGTTCGATATGAATTTAAATTTATCCGAGCTCTAATGCAAGCACACAATGGGTGGGAAACAAAAAAAGCTATTTGGTTATTTATTTTTTCCTATGGTTACGTGGCATAAAGAGAAAAAAGAGGAACAAATATGTAGAGAAATTAATCAATGTGTCAGTGAAAGAAGTCATGCACTGCATGAGATTCCTAGGTATTGGCATTTATGAATTGGTTGTCAGAAGCTACATTTTTTAATATTGGATCATTGTTTTGGCTGAGAGAGACGTATATATACTTCCAGTTTTAATCTAATCTTAATTTGAATAAGTTTGTTGATTTTGTAGAGTTAATTACTCCATCTGTTTCAATTTAGATGAGCTAGTTTGATTTGACACAAAGTTAAAAGAAAAAAAACTTTTGAAATTTGTGGTTTTAAAAACTTTATGAGACCATAATATTTGTATGGTTATAAAAGTTTATCATTAAGGATAAAATGAATAAAATAAAAGATTTATAGTTAAATTATTTTTAAATTTAAAAATATATTATTTATTTTGGAACATACTAAAAAAAAGTATTTCGTCTAATTCGACGGAGGGAGTAACTTGTAAGAAAGGCAACAAGAAAAGTTGAGTCAAACAAGTAATCTATAATTCTAGTTTTGTTTAACGAATATAAGCTGCTTAATCAATTGACAATTGTGCCGTTGACCCAAGGCCATATTTTCCGATGTCTTTTTATCAAGAAAAAAATATATTACGATATGGTTACTTTTTTAAGAGTATAAACAAAACTTAGTTGCAATTAGCATTTACATCAACTAAAAAATGCAGTACATCTATCTAAAAAAGAATAAATATATTACTATTTTGAGAGTCCAATAAAATTTTCTTTGATCATGCAATTAGCTTTAAGTATTTTAAATTATTAACTTTTGTGACTATAGTTACTTTTATGTAGTTTCTCAATATGTAAATTTAATTTCAAAAGATTAAAGAAAGTATGTTTTAATTTATCTCGAAAATTAGTCAATTTGACCATCGTACTCGGATAAGGATCAAAGTTCAAACAAATTGAAATGGGAGTACTATATGCATTTATCACATCAATGGATAAGTATTATATATCCTCATTTCAAATTTTAATTTCTAACATTAGATTTTTTGATTTAATGTAAACATTGGAAAGCAAGTAAATATTTTTGGATTAGAGTAAACGAGGTGGTGAGCTCTTGGTTGATTATATTATTTCTTCCAATCCTATTATTGGGATGTGGGACCACAAGCACATTAACATTTGATTCAACCAGTAAACTGTTTTATACATCTCTAAAGATTACTATATCAAAAAAGTAAATTAATGAACATATATATATTTTACTTCTAAACTTGTATCGAAAGTCAATTGCAGCCTTTAATTTTCAGTCTTCTTATACCTCTAATTAAGGCTCTAACCTTATTTAGAGTGGAATTAATACCCCTATCGATTCAAATCCGATCCCAATCTAGCTTCCATGTAAGAGAAAAACCTTAAGAAAAAAAATTCGCAAAAGTTTTAAGAAATAAAAACTCCTCATTTATTTTCCAACTTGACCAAGGAATACAGTAGCATTGAAAAGGAGATTATTGTAGGAAAGATGAATGAAAGTGGTTGAAGATTAATAGGAGAAAATGGAGGCTTGCCAGAAAAACCTCCAGTCAAAATTTATTAAAGCTGTCCAATTTTGTCAAAATCTTTGTGCGGCTATGAATATAAAATAAGTGTCCAATAATGGTGAAATTTTACTTATGTAATACTTAGTTCATATGGTTTTTGCAATTATTTTGTTTGGATATTAAGTGCTTTAATTGATTTGGAAGATGGGAATGATACCGCTAAATGTTTGATGACATAGTATAATAATTGCAATGACTTATTTATGTGGCATAATGTAACTACAATTTAATTTAGAATGTCATGCTTGATTACACGAGTAAATTACATTTAAATTCCCAGTGCTACATTTAGTTGCACAAGAAAATTACATAGTTTGATGTTTTTTTTATTTCAAATAAATTATGAATTAACTTTCTCATATAAATATGTAAATATGGTGTAATTGCTAATGACTTTTTAAATTCTTTCTTTTTTCATTTTTAGTGTTTCTTATAGACACATATTTTTTTTATTAGTTTGATGTTCTTTTATTTTAAATTAACACTAAATTAAAAAATCTACCTATCTATCTATCTATCTATCTAGGAATAGGAAAGATGATGTGGCACCTCTCATAGCTCAAGAAAGTCCTCTATCTTTTTTCTCCTTTTTTTTGGCTTTTATCTATTATTTGATGTCTAAAAAATCTGTACAACATTAAATATATCATATTTATGTCATCCCTATTACTGTCATTTATGAAAGGCTTGAATTATACTTGCCTTTTCTTTTTAGAGAGAATGACTAAACAAACTCTACAATCAATTTGACGACGAAAACGGTCCATCAATTAATTAAGGGAATTGAACAGATTCTCCCATAAAACATTAGTCCACCACTATATATAGAGACTCATCTTTAGCTTGGTTTTGTATCTGTTAGTGAATTTCATGGCTTTCTGTTTTCAGCTCCATTGTTATTATTTGTTATAAGTGCTTTGCTCCTTTAGAAATATTGATGCTACGTTATTTTCTGTTTTTATAGTTGCAAGAAATCAATACATATGCGTTGCCGTCGTTTTCTTCCAGTAACTCACAAATGTGTCATTTGAAATGCCCAGATATTTTATTATTTTGTGTTCGCGCTCCGTTAGAAATAATGATAATCTTTTGTTTTTTTGTACATGCAAGACATCAACATTAGGACATTATATTTGGCATAAAACCAGCCACAAGAGATGAAATTCTAGAGTAAGTTGCAATAGAATTGACAAATTTAATTCATGCACTTATAACTTATGCTGTTAAATAATCTCATTATCCATGCATTTTGTTGGTGTGCATTTGTTGTCATATTTTCCTTTTTGCGTTTAAATATTGGGCAATATCAATTTTCTATTCAAATATATAAAAAGCGAACACCATGGTATTTGGAAATAGAATAGTTCTACTTGGGGGTGGCCATTTGGTTCACGGATAAGTTATAATAGCTCATTAGTTGTAAGATTAATTGTAATACGGTAAGGAGTGGAATATTTTTTGTTTCACAAATTGGTTCTTTCTTCTTTTAATTTTTGGATCAAGCTCATATTTTTGCAACTTAATTATGGTTATAATTACTGGGATATGATATTGTTTATATTAGTTTTTAAACTTAAGTCGATTTACCTTTTACTTTTCTTTCTCGTATGAAAATTAATTTTCTCTTTTCATTTTGACAAGAGAGAACTACTTCAATTTATTCTATTGAGAATAAGTTTGCACCCAACTTTATTTTTAAACATTGTAAGAATGCAAAAACCTACTACTCTACTAAGTTTGTCTCTCTTTTTTATTGAATTTAAACATATCCAAAATAGAATATTATTCTCTATTTCAAAGTAGCTAAATACAACTACGTATAAATACATATTAATTATTTTATTAATAACGAATATTATTATTTTGACAATATTTAAACATGAAATGAAGGAGATAATGTACGTATACCCAATACGTCTCATACAGTTACTAATAAATGTCATTCTTATCTTATTTATACAACATTTAATTAGGAAGGGAAGGTTAAATGGCTTTAAGTCATACATTTTTCTTTCTATAACCAGTGGTGCAACATCTTCTCTTCTCGTGTCTTAGTTCATCTACACTTGCTTGAAATTTCTAAATAACCAAATCAGCAAATTCATTAAAATTCTAGAAGTATACATTAGAACATACATTTTGTATGGTAGAACCTATTAAAGATGCGTATAAGCGATACCTTCACAAAGTCGATTAAAGAGGTCGGCTATTTCAATATTATTGTCAAGCCAATGCTCAAACTATCCACTTTAATTAAGCGAGGTAAGTAACATCCTCGAGCAAAATTGATCATCTCGATGAAGTTAAATATTATTTTTGGTTCTTAAATTAGTTCATAGAATTAATTTTTGCCTGCATTTAAATTAAAATTTTATCTCAATAAAATCATAAAATTAGGAAAATTTACTCATTATGATTACAATCGCCGCGAAGCGCGGACAAATTTACTAGTTTCATATAAACATGTAAATAAGTTGTAATGTGTGACAAAAATATGTGTCTATACGAAATATAAAAATGAAAAAAAAAAGAATTTAAAAAGTCATTATATTATGGATGTTTATTTACTCTGTTGTAAATAAGCTTCCTGAAGAAGTTTATCCATATGAGACTCCGCCGTAAATATGTTTATCTATTTAGTACTCTATTGGAAATAAGCCTCCTGAAGAAGCTTATCAATTTGGTACTTTGTTATGGATAAACATAACCCCCGGTAGAAGATTATCTATATCTGGTACAGTAGCAGCTTACACAGCAGCTTGCAATAGCAGCTTGCACAACAGCTCGCAGTAGCAGCTTACACAACAGCTCGCAGTAGCAGCTTACACAACAGCTTGCAGTAGCAGCTTACACAACAGCTTGCAGTAGTAGCTTACACAGCAACTTGCAGTAGTAGCTTACACAACAACTTCCTTTCTTCTATAAATAGAGGAGTTTTTCAGTTCATTGTGTACATAAGTTTGAAGTTTGAATAATATATCAATCTCTCTCTATACTTGTCTTCGGTTTATTTACTTTACAGTTTTTATTTTATAATACGTTATCAGCACGAGACTCTGCCATCTCGAGCAAATACTTTAAAAGTATCAGAGGTACGAACTTTTCTTTTCTAAATAATGTCAAATCTTTCTAAACTTAAATTTGTAGCCCTGGATATATCGGACAAAAGCTACATGTCTTGGGTGTTTGATGCCGAAATTCATCTTGATGCGATGGGTCTGGCAGACACCATCAAGGACAAAAATCAGGCATCAAACCAAGACCGTGCCAAATCAATGATATTTCTATGCCATCACCTTGATGAGAGCCTGAAAATGGAATGTATTACTGTTAAAGATGCAGTCATACTGTGGAATAATTTAAAAGATAGATGTGACCACCTGAAGATGGTCGTTCTTCCACAGACATGTTATGATTGGACCCATCTAAGGCTATAAGATTTTAAATCTATCAGTGAGTATAATTCTGCTATGTTCAAAATTATTTCCCAATTGAAACTATGTGGTGATAATATTACTGATCATGATATGTTGGAGAAAACTTTCACCACTTTTCATGCCTCGAATATGCTCCTGCAGCAGCAATATTGAGAGATGGGATTCAAAAAATATTCTAAACTTATCTCACATCTTCTTGTAGCCGAGCAACATAATGGGCTATTAATGAAAACCCATGAAAGCCGACCTACTGGTTCATGTCCATTCCCTGAAGTGAATGAGACGAACTTCCACCAAGCTAAGCGTGGAAGAGGACGTGGCCCCAGTCGTGGTCATGGTCGTGGTCGGGGAGGAAACTCTAATCGTGGTAATAACAATGCACCAAAGAACCCTCCTCACCACCAGCGGTGGAAAAGGAAGGAATAAAAGCATGAAGCAATGCAAGCAGCAAAGCCAGAAAATGCATGCTATAGATGTGGAGGAAAAGGGCATTGGTCACGTACCTGTCGTACGCCAAAGCACCTGGTTGAGCTTTATCAAACCTCCCTGAAGAAGGCAGAGAAAAATGTTGAAGCAAATTTTATTTCTGAAGATAATTTAGACTTCATGCATTTAGATGTGGTTGATTACTTTGCACTCCCAGAAGGAGAAACAAGTCATATGATCGGTGATGAATCTGTAGAAATGTAAATATTTTAATTTTAGTTGTTTGTAATAGATAGTATGGTTATGTAATTATTGTACATAAATAAAAGTTATGCTTTGATAATGATGTTTACTATAACATATTTTATTTATGTCATTTTGAAGAATATGGATAATCCTCAAATTATGTTTGGATCAAAGACCAATCATGAAGATATTTGTGTAATTGATAGTGGAACAACTCATGCCATATTCAAAGATCAGAAATACTTTTCTTATTTGCATAAGGAAAAAGCAAATGTTTCTACAATTTCTGGTAATATAAGTTTGATTGAAGGCTCCGGAAGAGCTATTGTATTTCTGTCTAAGGGAACAAAACTTATTATAGACAATGCATTATTCTCCTCCAAGTCCCGAAGAAACTTGTTGAGTTTTATAGATATCCGCCGAAATGGGTATCATGTTGAGACAATAGATGAAATGAACGTGGAATATCTTTGTATTACAAAGAATATTTCTGGCCAGAAATGCATTGTAGAAAAGTTACCAACTTTATCTTCTGGCTTATACTATTCAAAGAT